>QBDW01005672.1:0-278846 GCA_003261595.1 Maconellicoccus hirsutus | reverse complement strand
CGGGAAGGGGGGAGGATGTTGTGTTCTTTGAATCGTTAAGTATTTCGGTACGATGGGTGAACGGTTTCGTCGGAAATTTCCATCTTTTGTGTTTCGTCTTTGATTATCTGTGCCTTTGAGGTTGTATTTTCGTCATCGGGTGTTTAATTAATTGCGGAAATTATAGGGAAATAGTAAAAAAATGGAGATAATTTGATTGAAAAAAGACGAATGCTCGGTGATATTCTACATGGTTTTGTGATCTCGTGCGATTCGTTTCACTATCGAAGAATCCATTGAAAAAATTTGAGAACGAAACTGGAATTAGTTTTAAGTTTTGATGATTTAATTGTTCGCGAACGAATTTATTCCACGATGAAAATCGCAATATAGGAATGAACTGCATCCATTCAAAATATTTTATGGCGGTTGAACAAATGCATATTGGAAAATATCGGTCGTTTATGAACGATTCACATTTCTTTTAGATGAATCGTTCGCGAACGAGTTGTTTTTTCCATGAACAAAAATTCTATTGAATTAAAAAATTTGATAAAAAATTACATGAAAAATTCGTTCAACGATATCGTTCGTGAACGATTTATGTACCAGAGCTGCTCGAATTATTGATGAACGATTCTGTTCACCGTGAATTATTATTTTACGACATTTTTACAAGATTTTTTGGAAGAATTATTTTTCTCTGGCAACATTTTGATGAATACTCGAGACTTCATTATAGCCATGATTCATGATAAATGTGTTCAGTCGACCAAACTTTCTAGTTTCCAATGATTTGTTTGTAAATTCAGTCGTTCACAAAAGATTCATGAGTATATTGAGTTTTTTACAGATGATTTCATTCATAACCAAACCGTTCACTAAGAATTAATTGTTGAATTGAATTTTTTGCAAATGATTTATTTGCATATTAGGTCCTTAGCGAATGATTTGTTCGTTAGTTGCGTTTTATTGAACGATTAATTCATGAATTAAGTCGTTCACAGAAGATTCATAAGTGTTCCGAGTCATTTGCGAACGATTTGTTTGTTAATTGCGTTTTATTGAACGATTGCTTTGTGAATCGAATCGTTCACTAATGATTTATAGTATTACAAACGATTCATTTAACTCCTTCGTGAACGATTTGTTCGTTAACCAAGTTGTTTACGAACAAGTATCTTCGAATCGAGTCGTTCTTAAGTGATTTATATTTCATATATCTATCGAGTCGACGTCCAGTCGCATCTCAGAAAAAAGATTAATCAACTAGTTACATCTTTAGTGGATAATTTTGCCGTAAAATCGTTCGCGAACGATTCTCTCGGAAATGCTCTTAATTAAGTAATCACAAAATCGTGTGAATATTACAACTTGTTTTTCTTAATTTCATCGAAGTACCCGAGCTCTATTTCTCAACCAATGTATCAATCGTTCGCGAACGATTTGGTATCAAAAAGATAATATTTTTCGAACAAACGGATTACGTATTTTGTAATTTACATAAAAGGAAATCTTCTTTCGTATTAAGCGTAGGTTTTCCTTCCTGATGAGTTTTTTTTCACGAAACTAATTTTCATCCTACTCCATTTCTTCGCTTTATATTTCTCGGAAAAATTTCCGCATTTGGAGGTCATCTTGTGGGGTATCGTTTTGTAGTAATTGCGAACGAGAAATTCAATAAGCGAATTAATTTTTTTCAACTTTGAACATCCTACTCATATTTTCATCTTTGATTACTTTTTCGTCGATATGAAACAAAAATACGTGTTTTGTGATAACACAAAGTTAGAGAGACGCTTCGAGCTAAATGATATTTCACCGGTGTCGAGTGAAGTGGGAAGGAGGTAGCGATTAATTCGATTATAAGGTTATTTCAGGCGACGATGTTTTTCTCGGTGACATATATAAAGGAAAGTTTATGATAAAATCGCGTTCGCGGAGCTCGAGAAATAAACATCAAAGAAGAATGAAAAACGCTGACGGTATTTTTAGAAAAAAGATACACACTGAGAGGCGTACAATACAAAAGACGACATTCGTAAGGTATTAAATTTCACGTTTAAAGTAAATATGTACTTGGAAGAATCTCGTATCGGAGAATAGTTTACGATGATGTAGCATTTGATGGTGTGGGAAGGGGGGGGGGTAGAAAAGAAACGAATTTTAGGTATTTTAGTTTTAGCTTGGAAAAAGGTAGAAAAGCGACGTAAACATAACTACGAAATTAAAAAGTTGCGAGGGAAGTGGGGAGGTAAATTACCACGTTCGTAGGACGAAGTAATTACGCGTAGTTTTTTTATGCCTTTGTTATTAATTAATTAACTTCGGCGCGTGCTTTTTTTTTGTACTTTCGCAGAAAAAGGTCGATGTTACGAAATGTCATCGTTTGACGAGAAACAAGCTACGACGTTGTTGAAAGAAAGGCCCATTGAGTTTGTGAATTATAATAAAAATCAACTGAGTCGAGTTTACCCGGCGGGTACGAGATTCGATTCGTCGAATTTCATGCCTCAGGTGTTCTGGAACGCTGGATGCCAACTTGTTGCTATCAACTATCAAACTTTAGGTGAGACCTTTTCGAGGAGGAGGTGCGGATGAATATTAATTCATTATGTGTAGATCTCGCGATGCAATTGAATCTCGGTATCTTCGAGTATAACGCTCGTTGCGGATACTTGCTGAAACCGGAATTCTTGAGGAGACGCGATCGTTGCCTTGATCCTTTTGCCGAATCAACGGTTGATGGTATTATCGCCGGCAGCGTCACCATTCATGTGCTCTCTGGACAGTTCCTCAGTGATAGGAGGGTAGGAACCTATGTAGAAGTGGATATGTTCGGATTACCAGCGGATACAGTTAGGAAGAAATTCCGTACTAAGATCGTCCCCAATAATGGCATCAATCCTGTATACGACGACGAACCGTTTGTTTTCAAGAAGGTGATGTAGAATTTATAGTAATGTGATACGCAGTGAAGATTGGATATGAAATTTCATATTTCATCGGTGTTGGATTTTTTAGTTGTTTAATTTCGCCTTTTAGACGCGTTGGAAATCGTAGATTGCGGAATTTTTTTTTCAATTAAAAGTACATATTAAATTGAAAAAAAGAGAGAAGAGGTTTTACTAGGAAATTACTTGGAAAAATAAAAAAAGACATTTGGCAACATTGCAAGATTTTATTTACAAAAAATTTAATAACAATAGAAATTTCCAAAATATAAATTATATTGTAATTAAAATTCCCGAAAAAGCATTAAGTAAATTAATATGATTTTTAACTCCGATTTCAGGTCGTGCTACCCGATCTAGCATCAATACGAATAGCAGCCTACGAAGATTCGGGTAAACTAATCGGTCATCGAGTTCTAACGGTCGTAGGCCTGTGTCCAGGATACAGACACGTCGGTCTTCGCAACGAATCAGGCCAGCCTCTACCGCTGGCCACACTCTTCTTAAACGTAATCGTCAAAGATTACGTTCCCGATGGGCTTTCAGACTTCGCCGAAGCGTTAGCGAATCCGATTAAATTTCAATCTGATTTGGAAAGAAGATCGACTCAATTGGCTGTATTGATGGATGACGACGCTCTAGCAGCTGAATCTGGAGTCAGCGTTAGTACATTTTATTCAAAACGGTGTAAAATCGCGAAAGAAAATTAATCCGCGAATTCACAGGGAGCCGCGGGTGAAGATGCCAGCTCCAAGGTGGTGAAAAAGCACCAACCGAGTTTTCCAGATTTAGCAGTCACGAATACCTTGGTGCCGGTTCCGCGTATACCAATTACTCCTAGTCTGTTTCCTAGCTCTTCCGACGCGTCCGATGATACAGAAACTACCACCAAGTTATCCACGTCTTCACCATCTGTCGAGGGATCTAGTTGCAAGACGTCGCCTAAGATTATACCACCGTCTTCGCCTTCGTGTAAGTTTTCATCGATCGGAGGCTTGGGTTTGAGTAGCATTTTTCCGCGGTTTTGAGTCTTTTTTATTGCGAACGTTTTGAAATTTAGGTCGTAAAGGAGCTGGAACGAATACCAGACAAGAGCCTAATTGGTTTATTGCATGTTTCCCTAATACTGTTTCGACCCTCCCGTCAGGTTGCCCCTTTTGATATTCCCTCTTAATGGATTAGTGTTTTTTAAAACATTTTTTTAATTTTCTTAAATTAATTATGCTCATTGAGGTTCACCTTTGATCCGGTTATTTTTATAGTGAATGATGAATTAGAAGCCGAAACATTGGAGAAATTAATGGAAAGTAAAACCGTCAAAGAAAAGAAAGCCGAATTAGAGAAGAAATTAGAAATGCTGAAAAAGAAGTTCGAAAAGGTATCCAAACTTGATGACCATTGCTCCGAATCAATGCTTAATCTAGATATTTTTCATCAGGAAAAGAATCGTATGCAAGGTACAAAATCTGGTAGCGAAAGTGACCGATCAAGATCTAAATTCTCCGTCAGCAATAGACTCGTGAAAAGACTCAGTATAAAAAGCATGTGAGTAGATTTTCTGCAATTTATATATCGATCTATCAACAAATCATACTCACGAATCCATCTTCTTCAGAGATAACATAGCCTCGAGTCTAGTTCATATAACGCAAGATGTACCAGAATCCGGTGAATCAGAAGGTGATCCTTCGGCAGCACCTACATATAAGTTTTCAAGATCTCAATCAGAAAAATTACTCACCGCCAATAGAGATTACATCCAACAAGAGAAAGATTTAAAGGATAAATATCACGAAATCGTAAGCCTCCTTGGTACAGCAGCTGAGCTACCCTTGAATAATTCATCTAAGGAAAATGTATTTATTCGTAGATCTTCACTTGTATCGATAAAGTTATGCGTACATCTCAATCAAATCAAATGAAAACGCTTAGAGTGCTTTTGGAAAAAGAGACAGATGCTGTGATGCGACGTTTAGAAACAAAACGACGCGAAGATGTGAAGTCTCTTTCGAAAACGCATAAAGATAAAGATGAAATGACAAGGTATAGTGTATTATTTTTTATTCACGTTTCGTGTATTTTACGAGATTTTGTTGTTTCGACAGAATCAAACGTGAAGTGTCTAGTTCGATGGTGGAAAAAGGAGTTAGTGAGCGGATACGACTTACGCAGATTTACGAAAAAAGGAAAGAAGAGTTGGAGAAACAACATCAAGAAGTTAGACAACAAATCGAAGCGGAGAAAAATCGAGTAAGTTGGGGTGAATTTGTTTGGTCTTGGGTTTTTAGCGTATTTTCGGCCGCGAGACATGAAATCTATTGCGTGAACCGCGAGTTTTTTATAATTAATAAATAAACGAAAAAAATTACAGGAAGGGGAGGGAGGTGAAAATTTGGAAAAAACGTAGAAAAATTAATAGTAAATTATTTTTGTTAAAAATATTTTTTTTTTCGTTAAAATATTTCAAAAATATTCTTTTTAAAAAATTGGAACATTTGTAAAAAATAATTCAAAAAATGAAAAAAAAACTTTAAAAAAATGATAAAATTAAGAAAATTTGACCATATTTTTTTTATACGTATAGAAAAAAAATATTCTAGCTGAACCACCCCTCCCCCCACTTTCGTCATCTAAGTAATTTAACACGATTATATTATTACCCAGGCGAAATCTGTCATCGTTCAAGAGTACGAAGAGAAATTGCGCAATCTCGAAGAAAAATACAAGATAATCTTAGAAGACGACGGAGGCGCGAAAGAAGCTGCATAGATAAAATTCAACAAAAATTCCGGATCATTAGGTTTTTAACATTTCGACTTAACCAATCTCGGTGTGTATCTTTTCATAATCGTATTTACATAATTATATTATGCGGCCACTCTCATCGTATAATCGGCTTATAGGTTTTTCGATAATTTAGGATAAACTACCCGATGAAGGGCAGTGATTCACGTCAGCCCTGGATCAGTTTATTCGAATCGAGGCTTCGTCATCGTTTCGTTACGCTGAACCGGAAACGTTTTAATAATTTGTACGACAAAGCGTACGAAAAAGAGCAATATTACTTAAAGGATTATACTTTTTTTTGTATATAAATAAATCGGATAAAGAAAATTACGCTTTAAACGAAAAATTACATTAATCACGATAGCGCTATTGGTAGATTAGTATCAGAGATACGGACGTGATTGTTATTCTAGTTTGTAGAATATTCCGTTTTTTTTTCTCATTACGGAACAATAATGTTCAGTATTTATATGTTTTCGTTTTTTGGCCCATTTTTTTCTCCGAATGTTTTCTTGTTAAGGATTAGTTAATAATATAGAATTGGCGCGAGGCTTTTTCTATTCGTTTGTACTATGGATTAAGGATTAATATATAAGCATTTACAATCACATTAAAATTAAGGTTTTTTTTAGCTATAATTTTTTTCTTCGTTAGCGCTGTTTTTCTTGAGATTTTTTTCTATTCGGCTTTATTTGTTTGGCGAAATTGATTTTCTGTACGCTTTATCTACATTTTCTCGCTGGAAATTTCCCGTCATTGTGCCATGGAAATATTATTTAAGTTTGGTACGAGATGATGATTTCAAGGCTTACGAGCGTGTTAGTTACCGCGTGCGTGAAATTTCTCGAATCAGGTTACCAGAACAATTCATAAAGTTCAAAATTGTATTTTAACCTTTTATGCATTTATTTTATTGTGTTATTTCATTTCTTCTTCGTTTTCGTTTTGTCTGTTTTTAAGTGTTAGAATTTGACAATCAGTATTTATTTGACGTATGTGTGAGTGCAATTTTTTAGTTTTCGTGTTACCTACTTGTTTTTTTTTAGTTTTGAGTATAGAATGAGAATTGGGGGGGGGGGGAAGAAAGTTCAAATAGTGATAAGGTAAAATTTCAAAGCATAGAATTGTTTTTAACGGAAAATTTCGTGGATTTAACGTAATTTGATGATAATACTAATTGGCAACAATGTTATAAAATGATGAAATTCTTGAGAAAACATAAACTTTTTTCTACATGGAATTATACACTATTTAGCTACAATTTTCCATAAAGTTCTCAAATTACGTAATAAATTACGTGAAATAGTAAATAAAGAAACGTTTATAAACTATGAGAAACTAAAAAATTGCAATCGTCTCGAAACATAATGTTTATAAATTAACAGTCGAAGAGACTGGGACGTCCGGCGTTATTGCGCGATTTACTTAAAACGTTGAAATTTTCCAGATTTACATGCATTTCAATATATTTCTTGTAAAAGCTACTTACCGTTTATTTTTTATTATTTTTAAAATATATAATACATTTTTTTTTAATATTTATATTTAGCTTAGAAATTAATCGCGCCGGTTTATTTGTGGCAGCATGGAGAAGTTACCATACAAAAGTATAAGATCTTCTGGAATTAATCGGCCTAATTTTTTCCCCCATTGACATTAGTATCGGAAGATATAACCAAGATGGTACATAACTGCCACCATTTTATCGCATCGTAATCAATATAAGCGCTAATTTAAATTTCGACTTTATGACCCTTTTGGCTGTGTAATTTGGCGTAGTGTTCTGTTATTTACGAGAGATTTTTATCAATAGATTGGATATACTTAAGCTTTTGTAGTTTACCAGTAGCGTTTAGTTTGTTAAACTTTGTGATGTCAGTGATAAACCGAAATGCATTTATGTCGTAGTATAAAAATAAATTGTGAGATCTATGTAAAATCATCGTACAATATTAAGCATTATAGCTTACTTGTTTTCTTCTTTTTTTTTTACTTCTTTGTTTATTGTTTTCTTTTTTTAATGTGGTTAAAATATGCGTTTCGTTGCTACATTGTTAAATTTTTATTTATTTTACCGCATTATGTAGTTTGTCATTTAATCTACTTTCATCTGTATGCGAAAGGATAGTGGATTCTGTTATTATGAATAATACAGATTGCTTCGAAAATGTAGTTTTTTTTGTAGGAGCGAAGAGGTTGTGTAATTTAGTTATAGGATATTAAAATTTCTTAAATGAATTTTTAGTGTTTTTGTAGACCGGGTATTGATCTATTTTACAATTAGTAGAAATTTACTCACAATAAATACCTAATCAACGAGGTAGTTTTTTTAGCCAGTGAGAAGTGATTGCCTCGTTGGTAAATAGAAACACGGTGAAATATTTACGTTCAATTAACAATTTTACGAACTTAAATTTACTTTGGAAATGTATATTTGTAAAAATACGCGTTAGTCTAGTAGCTACTCACTTTCAGAAAAGGGTAACAAAGTTATATGAGATGTCGTGCGAATTCAATATCGATAAATATTACAGTTTGAAATTCATCAAACTATATTTAAATTCTTGCGGTGTATCGACAAGTTATGAAAAAAACTCGAAATTATTTCCTTTATATAAATTCTATTTATTGGCATGTTTCTCAATCCTTACTTACGGTCAATTAATGCATTATCAAAATGTAAACGGGGTTCCGGAATTTGCCAAAACTACGGTATTCGTGTTTAGCGCGTTTTATTTGAATTTCTGCACGTTGAATGTTCATTTTAAGAAAAAAGAATTCACGGAGATAGTGAAATTGAAAGATGACAACTTTTATACTTATTCGGATTTGGTGTACGATGCTCAAGGTTATGATGTCGACGGTAGATTCCAAAGTATCGTGAAGAAATATGGTAAAATATGGGCTTCAGTGTATAGCGTCGTTGAAACAGTGCCGCTAATTGTGACTCCATTTTCTGATTACGAATTGGGTAGTCCGGAGACATTAATGATACCTTGCAAGTAAGTATCAAATGACTATATTGATATTGATGTGGTGAAAATAAACATGAGCAATCTTTCGACAGATTCCCGTGGAAACCAAATACACCATTGAGTTACTTGCTTACCTACTTCCTTCAGCTTAATTGTATCGCACCTATATCATTTCCGGTCTTTGGAATGGTATTTTTCACGGTGTACTTTATGTTGGAAATGAAAGCTCAAAGTAAAAGGATCTGTTCGGCGATACATGATATAAAATTGAATAGTCAGCTTCAAGCTATCGCTACTACATCGATTAAGTTTTCTGTATCGAAAGACGTCAGCTTTGGTAAACATAGGTATTCGGAAAATCATAAAGCGAGGGTTTTTCTGATGAAGGAATATAATAGGGTTTCATTGGAGAAGTTGATTCGCAGCTTGAAGCATCATCAGAAAATTATCAGGTCAGTTTTACGTATTTATTTACTTTAGGATTTGCATGAGGTTTTCTGTGAGCTTTGGGTTACATATTTTGAACGAAATCATGGTCGATTAAATTTTTGTTACAGGTTTATCGATAATTTTGTTCTTTGTGTCGAAGCCATGTTTCTAGGTGATTTACTCTATAGTATCGGAACCATTACTTTAATTGGATATACTTTGGTTGGAGTAAGTATTGAAAGATATTGAATTCTGAAGCTTATGGAATTCGAAATATCTACCAAATATGAAAAGTCATCGTAACAAAATAAACAATAGCTTGTGATAAATTGCTGCTAGAATAACGAAATTCATTTAAAATAATATATAAATTCTTAATTTCTCTTCGTAAATTTTGAAAATACGAATCATCGGGTTTCATCGTAACGAATCGGTTTAATTCGTCTAACTTGGAATTTTTACTTTCGTTCGATTGATTCATTTGCCAAGCATGATTTAATAAAATTTTACAAAAGTCAAAATTAGTTTTAGTCAAAAAATAAAATTTTAAAACCTAATTAGCTCATTTTATTGAAAATATTTCGTGTCCAGGTATAATATCTCATTGTGTTAATTGAAATATGAATTATAAATACCATTGAAAGTATCGCAAATTTGATGTATATCTTGGAATAGATGAGCTTCGTCATTTCCAACCTTTTTATGTGATGTTTTTTTTAAAAGTTGTTGAACCGTTATACATTTGTGATATATTGTGCTTAACTTTTGTATCATTTCGCTGTCAATTTCAATTTCTGAATCTGAATCTACGTGATGTGGACTTTCTCCAGCACTAAGTGCAACATCGAGAAACTATTTCGAAACAGTCAAGTTATTCGTAGGTATAAATAACGTCAGTTTATGATCAAAATTAATTCGTATCTCACCTGTTGGCTAATTATGAACAGAATAATGATAGATTTCCACATTTTGATTACTAGTTTCTTGAATTCTATTCACTTGAAACGTTAAACCTGTTAAATTTTGAGTAAATGAATGTTGATTCGTTCTCTTAAATTCGTAAAATAGACATTGTTCTAATAGATGATTCGAACTTGTATACAAAAAATTTCATAGTTATCATGTGATTCTCCCTTTAATCCTTCTTGATCGACATATTTGACATTTATTATCATTTTAATGAGGTTTCTTTTGTGTTAACGATGAAATATTCGTGCTAGATGAGCAACATAGCTATTCAATTTCAATTCAAATGTATTTAAAATTGTCAGGAAACTGAGCGAATGTGAAATTTATGTTTTATTATCAGGGAATGGTACATCCTTCGTGGTATATGCAATACGTCGCGTTGGTATCCATTGGAATGCTCTATCTTCTATTGTACTGCCATATAGGCGAAGTGATAAATGATTGCGTGAGTACTTCATTTAGCATTGTAAATATGTGCTTATTAAAAGTGGAATATCGGTTACAAATAAATATTAAATTTATTTCAGAATTATCATATTAAAGAAGCTCTTTACGATACCGATTGGTATAATTTAAATGGAGAATTTCGTAGAACTTTGGTTGTATTTATTTGCAACACTGATTGCTGTCGAAAGCTGAAAACTTGCGTATCTTATATTGCATCTTATGAACTGTTCTTTGGCATCTTGAAAGCGTGTTATACTTATATGAATTTATTATTGCAATCGTTTTCACGATAAAATATCAAAAGATGACGTAAGAGTTATTTAATTAGAAATTACATAAAATATAAAACATATAAATATTGGAACGCTATACACATGAATAGTTTAATATATAAAATTGTAGTACGTACGTATGTATTCACGATTTCACGTACTGCAGACTAGTTTAGAGTTTCACCTTTTGTCACCTGAAAATAGAAAAAAATTGTTAAACAATTATTAAAGCACTAAGTACTTCGAATGATTTTTCAAAATTACTTACCCATGCTTCTAAATACTCGATTTTTCTCTCTAATATAGTTAATTTTTCATTAAGCGATGCTATTCGTGATCTGCATGACATATCTAAAATAAAAAACGAATTATTTTCGCGCGTGATACGAATTACGAGATTCTTGCGATTTTGACGGAGCTTCGTTATTTTTCGAAGCTATTTCTTCGTCGATAAGTAACTCAAAATTGCCCAAGGTTTCAGTCGGTGGACATTTATTCCAGCGAATATCAGGGATGCCATCGGGAGGTAAGACCGTCGATATGATATTATCGATTAATTTATACTTAAGTATGCGGTCATTAACGGTAGTCGAGGTTAAAGATGGAGAAGCGTTGACTTCGATTAACCAAGGTTTGAGTTGATTATCAATAATGATATCGTAACCGTAGCATTCAAAACAATGTCTATCATTAGCCATTATATAAGACACAGATTTTAAAGAATGAACGATTAACCATTTTATATCTTTGAATAAATTCTCAGTAACCGTTTTTCCATGAGTACATTCCAAATAGAGTTTTAAATTCTGGATGTTTAATTTTCCACCGTGCATGCTGTTATATTCGACGCCATGTTTCTGTACAGAGACATTGGTAAGGTGAGCGTACATGTTGTCAAGCTCTTGCACGTTTGCTTCATATTTGACGGTACAAAAACGACAAAATCCCAATTTGAAAAGATATGCTTTTAAAGGGCGAAACGACGTGACTAAAATGTACAACCTTAGATCGAATTTTTTACCGCCGATTAACAACGGGTTATCGATATATCGAGATATGACGTATGATTCTTTGGCGATAGATGGATTAAAAGGCGTTTTACTCTCGCGAGACCAGCGTTTCAATTTCGATAATTTATTTATCAAGAATATACCAGCACCTTGAGATTTACCGCACGGTTTCATTATCCAAGTACTATGAGGATTTTTACGATACTCTTCGACGAACATACTGTAATCTGAAGGAAGGACGAAGGTGACTGGCATGAAATCTAAATATACATATCTACCAGGACCTTCCCGCTCCGCCAATGGATTACCTTCGCGTTCTAGTTCTTTTCTATATCGTTTTATATTCTTCACCAAGAGATCTTTACGAGTTAGTTCATAATGGTTTGGGAAATGATTGATGATTTGATTATCATTCATGCGATACCCGCTATCGATGCTGAATAAATTTCGACATGTTTGTATACCGGCCCAGTAAAAATTCCAGTCGTCTTCGGGGCCCACATGAAGCCAACCGCGTTTCTCGAAATTTGTCACTAATACCGATTTGTCTAAATCGGTGCAAAAAGTAACTGGCATTTTTAATTACCGAAGGAGTTCAGGAAGTCGGTCATTTTTTTGATACTGCCGGTGATCACTTCGATGTATTCGCGATTGGCCCAGTCTTGTTGGATTTGTTTTTGGATTGCTTCTCTGTGTACTGTTGCCATGACTAAAAATAAATAAATTTTTAGCAAAGTGCTGTTAGGTGGAATAATTATTGATTTTTTTAAAACTTATTTGATATCATTAAATATGTAGAAAAATTAAAATAAAATCAAATTGAATGTAAATACTAAGAACTTACTCTTGGTTCTTGACGATAGGAGATGGAACTGTTTCAATTTCAAGGAATTTACGTAAAGATAAGATTCAGTATAAATAATCTCACCATTCAAAATTTATAAGATCAAATAAAAAATTAAGTAACACAAAGAAAATGTAATTAGGAACTTAGGAAGTTCGAAATCGGATTCTTTATCAAAATTTTCGTAAACGTAAACGTGATAAAAAATCAATTGTTTTTGTGCATAGAGATGAAGTAAAGTTGAGTAAAAGAGACGAGTTCTTTTTCAACACGTTTCCGTAATTACGTGTAATTTTCGTAATTTCATTTTTGCCTTTTAAAAAGTACTTGATTCTGTAACGTTACGTTACGCATCTTGGGAAAAAGTTTGCACTGATAAGAGAAAAAAGTGTAAACACAGAGCACACCCAAATCTTCATTTTTTCTGTAATCTAGGTACAATTGCGCATGCGCAATAGATGTGCGCCATGCGGTACTGATCCTTCACAATATTTTTCACGAATTTTCAAAATTTCAAACGCCTGGTATTTCATTATTTTGCTGCCTTTTTGCAAATACCGAAGGAGGAAAGTTAAATAGTCATTTTATGGTAATGATTCTTGTTTAGTGATTTGCTATTTACATCATGGAAGATTTGGACGATATTTTCGACGTATTTGAGGAGAACGAAAACACCGACACAGTCGGTTTATATTTGAACGCCGCCGAAGCTAAAACAGAAGATGAATCAAAGTGAGTTATTCATAATTGGTAATATTTAAGTTTGTTTGACGCTTAAATTCAACCTTTACTGTGCGTTCTAGGAAAAGAAGCGTTGAAGAAGACGATCAAGACGACGTTACTTCTAAAAAACCCAAAACTGAACCGTTGGATGATACTAAACCAAAGTAATTAGACAAACTTCCATATGTAATTCTCCTATGCATTACAACCATTTTTATTTTAGAACTTCAAAAAATAAATCAAAAGCTTCTTCGGAACCTAGTTGGAAAGGAGAAATGAAACAGCACTTGAAGTAATTTTAATTACATTTTGTTATTTCACTATCACTTTACTAAAGACGTGATTTCTCATAGCGAGTTCAAGAAAGCCGATAAAAGTCGCGTTTTTACCGTTGAAACGCTCGAAGCATGTGTACACGAAGTAGCTGTGCCGCCAGAAGTGGAATATGTTCCGTTGGAAAAATCTACGCAGAAACCAGCCAAAGAATATCCCTTTGTGTTGGATCCATTTCAAAAAGAAGCTATTCTATGTATCGATAATAACCAATCTGTGTTAATTTCGGCGCATACTTCGGCCGGTAAAACTGTAGCAGCGGAGTACGTATAGCTAGAATTATTTTTTTTACGATTATTCTAATTTTAATGCGATTTGAAATTATAGGTATAGTATCGCGATGGCGTTACGAGATAATCAAAGAGTAATTTATACTACTCCTATCAAAGCATTGAGTAACCAGAAATATCGCGAGTTTAGTGACGAATTCAAAGATGTTGGATTAGTTACCGGTGACGTGACTATCAACTACGAAGCTAGTTGTTTAATTATGACGACGGAAGTACGCAGATTTGGAAATTTTTTTAAACGACGTGAACTTTTAATCTAAAATTGTATCTTGTATTGATAGATCTTGAGAAATATGTTATATCGTGGTTCGCAAATTATGCGCGAGGTGAAATGGGTCATTTTTGATGAGATCCATTACATGCGAGATAAAGAACGCGGTGTAGTTTGGGAAGAAACTTTGATACTTTTACCAGATAACGTTAGATTTGTCTTTTTGTCTGCCACTATTCCTAATGCTCGTCAATTCGCCGAATGGGTGGCGTACATACATAATCAACCGTGTCACGTTGTCTATACGGAATATCGACCTGTCCCTTTACAACATTACTTGTTTCCTGCTGGTGGCCATGGAATACATTTGATCGTCGATGAACATGTAATTATTTGATTATTTTAAACGTTTTAACGAATTTGTAATTTATCGATTAATATGATTTACAGGGCAACTTTCGCGACGATAACTTCAACCTAGCTATGTCTATACTTTCCGATACGAATCCGATTAAAGAAGAAGGTAGAAATAAATGGAAACAAAAAATGCAAGCCGCCGGAGTAAATTGTTTCAATATCGTGAAGATGTTAATGGAACGACATATGGCTCCTATAATCGCTTTTTCGTTTAGTAAAAAAGAATGCGAAGTTTATGCCATTCAAATGGCTAAATTAGATTTTAGTACAAGTAAATATTTTTTTTATTTTAAAAATCCATCGACTGCGAGATAATTCACATATTCTACTGGTTTTTCAGAGGAAGAAAAGAAACTAATCGAAGAAATATTAACAAACGCATTAGACGTGTTGACAGAAGACGACCGTAAATTACCTCAGGTCGAAAGTATCAAACCTCTTTTACTTCGCGGAATAGGAGTCCATCATGGAGGCTTATTGCCGATTTTAAAAGAAACCGTGGAAATTCTCTTTGCGGAAAATCTACTCAAGATTTTATTCGCCACCGAAACCTTTGCCATGGGATTGAACATGCCCGCCAGAACAGTATTGTTTACGAGTTGTCGAAAATTCGACGGGAAACAAAATAGATTCGTGAGTTCCTCATTTTACTGAGATTACTTTTCGATGAAAAGAATCCTTAAGTGGATTTTACTTCAGGTCACCTCCGGCGAATATATCCAGATGTCTGGGCGTGCCGGGAGGCGTGGTTTGGACGAAAAAGGCATCGTTTTGTTGATGATCGACGAAAAAGTTAGCCCTGATGTAGCCAAGTGTATCGTACAAGGTCAAGCAGATCCGCTCAATTCGGCTTTTCACTTAACCTATAATATGATATTGAATTTAATGCGAGTCGAGGATATTAACCCGGAGTATATGTTGGAAAGGAGTTTCGCACAGTTTCAAAATCAAGCTGCTATCCCGGATGTTTGTAATAGTAAGTTTGGTTTTCTCTTTGAAGTTTGTGCTGAATGTAAATTAATGTGATATTCGTATTTAAGAATTACAAAAATTACAAACCCAATACGATAGTATCAAGATCGAAAACGAAGACAAAGTCGCGTTATATTACACCCTGAAAAAACAAATGTCCGTTGTGAAAGAAAAAATACGCGAATTCGTCGTAACGCCTATTTACCTTATACCTTTTCTACAAGTCGGAAGAATGGTCAAAGTAAGTGAAAATTTGAATGAGTTTATTTTACATTACCCTCGAAAAGTAATATTTTACAATCCGCAGATCAAAGACGATCAACGCGAGTACGACTGGGGAATAATACTGAATTTCAAGAAGCAAGACTCCCGCCAAAGAAATCCCACCGAAAAGGGCGCTGTCACGATTACCGTCGATGTCATGGTGCCAATCTGCAAAAGCGAACATTCGCAAACTCACGAAATGGAAGTGTTAACTATTCGACATAATCAAATCGTCGAAATCGGCGCTGTCAGGTTGACCTGCCCGAAAGATCTGAGGACCTCTGATAACCAGAAATCCGTCTCGAAATCACTCCAGGTAAGAATTCTGTGTTGTTATTCGTGGTTTGGCGGTTAAATACAGAAGATAGCATTATTTCTCAATAAATCTATGCAACAAAAAGTGAAACAAGAGGTGAAAAATATCATGAAAAATTCCAAAAAATGAGCTTTTATCATTCCTGTATGTGTAATAGGAGACGCAACGACGATTCAGTGAAATCCCATTGCTAGATCCAATCAACGACATGAATATACAAGTACAGACGTTAAAATCATCAATGGAAAACCTGAAGGCGCTGGAAACCAAATTAAAATCGATGCCTATTCACGAATCAGCTAATATTGCTGAATTATGTAAACAGTACGATGAAAAATTCAAGGTAAATAAAAAAGTAAACATAAGGATGCAGATGTGAACGATACCATGACGTCATCGACCCAATATCGTGTTTTTAGATATCCGAAGAAATTGAAAGCACCATGGCCGAGTTCAAGAAATTAAATAAAATCGACCAACTATCCGAACTAAAACGTCATAAAAAAGTGTTAAAAAGACTAAACTACTGTTCGGCTGCTGAAGTTGTCGAAACGAAGGGTAAAATTGCATGCGAATTGAGCAGGTACCTGTTTGCTTAAAATGAATAATTATCCATCATAGAGAAAGTGATTTCATGGAATTATGATTTCAGCGGCGAAGAATTACTTATGACGGAGTTAATATTCAATGGTATATTTTCCGAGTTAAACCCAGCCCAATGTGTGGCATTGTTGAGTTGTTTCATGTGCGATGAAAAGAGTAACACGCAGATACAAATGACAGATGAATTATCGGGCTCTTTAAGACGGATGCAGGTCAGTGCGAATAATTAAATAAGAAAAAAATTAAGATTACACGGGAAATTTTACGATGCTTAGGAATTGGCCAGAATGATTGCAAGGGTGAGCAAAGAATGTCATATTGATATTGATGAAGACTCGTACGTGGATAAATTCAGACCGTATTTGATGGATGTCTGTCACGCCTGGTGTAACGGAAGCTCGTTCATGGAGGTTTGCCGTAAAACGGACATATTCGAAGGTACTAAACGGGCTTTATTTTGAGAAGTATAAATTGGTTGCTTATGGTTCGCATTTTATACCCGCAGGAAGCATTATTCGTTCGTTTAGACGCATGGAAGAAGCACTGAGACAATTAGTACAAGCTACTAGGAGTATTGGTAATGCGGAATTAGAAAAGAAGTTCAATGACGCGATTGTTGCTTTGAAAAGGGGTATAGCCTTTGCTGCCAGCTTGTATTTGTAGTGGTGGTCGCCATTTAAGTATTCATTGTAAATGTAAATTGACTGTTGAAGATTTCGTTTTTATGTTGAAGATTATAAAACTTGTTGGTTTTTGAATTATATGAAATGTATTTGTAAGATTCTCAATATTCCTTGTCGCTATTCTCAAGTTTAGCGAAAGTTTAAAGTTCGTTTCATAGAAAAGGTTGTTGGTTGAAATGAGTAGCACCGTAGAGTCGTTGACGTTAAAGCATAAGCGGACCAATGGTGGTAACAGTAATAAAAAATTCTCTTGTCTTTTGTACATATTGGAAATATTCGAATAACGAACATTTTTAGAGCATATCATCGTGTTTGCGAATTAAATCAGCAGACCATTATAGGAGGAAACCCGGAAATCCCTCGGCTAAGCTCTGATTGCATTTCGTAACCGCCATCTTCGTTCGGGTATAGAAATCAGTCTGACCCCCATATCAGTGAAAAGTCGTAATTTTTGGAAGTTTATCTTGGGGCACTTGGGGCTAATTAAGGTAAATGAAGGATGTGTAGGGGGGTTTCAACGACGCCAAATCGAATAGCGTAGTTAGTTTTTTCTTTTTCGTTACGATCATTATTATTCGAGATATCGCAAATAAGTTTTACGCCAACAAATTCGCGATATCTCGGAAAGTAATGATCAAAACGAAAAAACAACTACGCCATTCGATTCGGCGTCCCCGAAAACCCCCCGATCTACCCTTCGTTTACTTTAATTAGCTACAGGAGTCGCGGAAAAAAATTCCAAAAATTACGGCTTTTCACTAATATGAAGGTCACACTGTTTTCCATTGTTAAAAGCTTATTTACTTAATTTCAAATATTAGCGTTGATTACTCTTGATTGCGTGAATATTTTGGAAAAATTCAAACGGATTTAGAATCGCGGGTAAAAACTGAAGAGTTTGATATCACTTTCCGTCCCCAAATCTGAAATTTTTTGAAAATTTTCAAAAAAAATCGTTGCCAGATCAAAGATGGCGGCCGTCGAGTAACGCTTACAAAACGAATTTTTCTTGGAGTACAGAAGGGCTATGAAGACGTGTGAAGTGTCTAATGATAGGTCATCGACCCCACGGAATCGATTGCCGTTATCAATTTTGCTCTATCGCGTACCGTGTATTCGATTGAATTTCGATCTCGAAATTTTCTCAGCAATGGTATGTTTTTGAGGTGATATTCGTGATCAGCGACGTCGACTTGGTAAAAAGAGACATATTTCGCGAAAATCCACCGGTTAGAATGGCGGAAATGAATTAATTTCGTTTTTGCATCTGTTGAAGTGGTTGCATACCTAAATGCGTATAGGTAGAGACATACGAACTTTACGTAATTAATTCCCGGACGGTTTTTAGGGATTTTAGTGCTTTTTCCCGCAAAAATTGGTTATGCAGTGTATGCGATGTACTGTACCCATAATCCCGTCCTGAAGGAATAAACTTTTTATTGTATGAAATTCCTTTTTTTTGGTCATGTTTGAATTCATTTTATACTGGTTTTAGAATAATTTAATAATGACTTACTGTGTTATTCCATCAAGTTATTTTTTGTTCTTGTCCATTTTGCATCTAATCGTTGAGTTGTGTAATTTTTTACGTGAATTATTAAAATTGTTGAACGTTGTTGAATTTTGTTTATTATTTATTACAATATTTCAAGTACTTATTTTCAATTCCAGCAAGAATAAAACATTTGGTCAAATAGTCATTAGATCATTAAGTTCTCATCATACCCACGAAAAATGTGAATTTTAGAAAAGTAATGATTAACGTTCAGTTTATACTTTATATCCGAATCAGTAGTGCTTGTTGATACGATACTTTTATATTATTTGATTGTGCTGTTTGGAAAAATGTTAAAATCAAAGATTCAAAATTTCGGTGCCTCGTTTTCACAATTTTGTTTCAAATCTGATACAAAGATACGTCCTTTTGTCAATACCGAGAAAACATTCACAACTAAATACCTCCATTTTTTAATTAATTCGACCGGTGTATCCCTAGAATGGCAAACGTACCTTACTGAAAGACTCATCCTGGTGTGGAAGTATTACTTGTTGTATTCGTTTATTATGCTCACGAGTAGTCAATTAATCATATTGAAAGATTCGGAAACTTTAAGTGAAACCTGTGCGTATGTTAGTTTTATAACGACAGGGGTATTTTTAAACATCACAACGTTAATAATACATATCAAAAAACAAAATATGTTTGGGTTGTTGAAAAATTCGGGCGATTTTGAAAAATTATCTTTACCTATGGGATATGCTCAAACGACTGATGAAAAATTCAAGAAACTTTTCCTATCGTTGGGGTTATCATTTTTCGCAGTTTATGGAATTGCAATGTTTTTGCCAGTTTTATTGATGTCGATATCAGAGTTAGAATTGGGAGATCCTAATACGTTAATGATGCGAGCTTGGTTTCCTTGGCGGTTTGATACACGTGTAAAGTATATTTTGACCATTATGTTGCAATTTTCGTGGTTGGGAGCAGTATCAGTTCCAGTTTTAGCAGCTATTCCGCTAGTTGTGTATTCACTTATCGAAGTAAAAAGCCAATTGGAGATTCTTTCTCAAATGGCTGATAACATAAGGAAAAAGAGCGGTGATGATGCATGTTTAAGTTTGAAAGATTTCATACGGTATTATCAAGTTTTGATGAGGTATGTTTTTATTTATTTCGAGGTTTGATTGAGCTTTACTCTATTTTAGATGTTTTCAGGTTCATTAACAATTTTTGCGCTTGCTTTAATTGGGTATTTACGGCGAATTTGATTTATAGCGCTGTCACCTTGTCGTTAATTCTTTTTGTGCTGAAAAGTGTTAGTATAAAAGTATTTTATGATTTATGAAAAAATTTAGGTATTTACGTAGCTATTCAGTGTATTCCGAGCATTTATTAGGAAAACAATACTATCTTCTAACGTTTTAATACATATATTTTCGCATTTTTGCGGAAGGCCTCTGATAATCTTCTGTGGAAACTTCAATGGAGTGTTGTAATATCCTTCATCAGCAATATCGTCAACTTACACTATGTTCATGTATACATGTTTGCCTTTCATGTATATTGAAGAAGCAAAGATATGTTTGTTGATAATTTCTTTATTACAATTTTTTGACTCCGTATCGATCTACGACGAGTAACTATTTTTTTTAGTGGAGTTAATAGTTTTAATATTTCCAGGATGAAATACCTTTTTCATGCGCTACGCAGTATTTCATCTCTTTTCCATTGGTTTTTCTGTATTTATTATTGTATTGTTACACCGGGGAAGTGCTCGGTGACACGGTATGTTGAAATTGATTGATAATTTTTATTTTTCCCATGATCCCACATTTTTTGTTACTTATTTTTTGTCAATTTACTTCTTTTTTTTGTTTTAGAACGAAAAAGTTAAAACAATGTTATACGAAATAGAATGGTACGAGCAAACGATGGAATTTAGAAAACAACTCGTCGTATTTTTTTGCATTCTTAATTGCGAGTTGAAATTGAAAGCCACGCCAACTTATGTAGCGTCTTTGAATCTGGTACAAAAAATCTTGGATTCGTCGTATTCGTATTATAACTTCTTGTTGACGATCTCTTGCAAATTGCAATTCAAGAAAAACTAAGTAGAAATGCGCATTTATTTAATAAGTTATTCTCAAACACAAAAGGATTTAGGTATGTAGTGATTGACCTTGACCTTGAGCTCGCAAAATGAGATGAAGATCTGAAATTATGCCTGTCCAAGGAGTTTAATACCCCTTACGGTACTTCAATCTGAAACAAATGCTCGGGTTTCAGTGCACTTCGAAGAAAGAGATGGTAATTGTAGGTAGGTAGATGAGTCTTAAGTACCTATTTTATGTCTTTAAAATTGTTTTTTTCTGAGCGGTAATTTAGTGAATTAAGATATAACGCCATTTTGTTAGTTTATGTGCGAATGACGTTTGTAGCATAAATTAGTTTCATTTATGTGTACATTACACGCTTTTGTTCACCTCACAACAACGATGTAAGTAATAAATTACCTATTAAAAGTGTTGAAAAATTGTCAAATTTTGTTTTCTTCAAATTCCCAACTGTATTTTCAATTTAGCATGAATTTATAACAACTGTTTACTATACTCGAGTCATTCATTTCTCGTTATCCACCGAATTGGACACTCGAAAAATGAAATTATTTAAAAAATTAACAAATGTTCAGTTCAACGTTGAATTAAGATTCGAATCATCAAGGTAGTGCTTGTTGATACATGACACTTGATAGTAGATTTTGCTTGAAAACAAAATGTTGTCAACACTTCGCAAATTCGGGGCTTCATTTTCAAAAATCAATTTCAAATCGGATACCAAGGTACGTCCTGTTGTTAATTTCGAGAAAACGTTCACTATTAAATTCCTCCATTTTGTAATCAATTCAACTGGTGTGTGTCTGGAATGGCAATCTTGCGCGATTGAAAGATTGGTCGCGATGTGGAAGTATTTCTTAGTGCTTTCTCTCATTGTTCTCTACATTGGTAATGTAATGGTACAGATGAATTCGGCAACTTTGAGCGAAGCTTGTTTAAATCTAATATCAACTCTAACAGGTTCATTTCTAAGTATTATAAATTTGAGCATGCATATCAAAAACCAAAGTATTGTGGAAATGATGAAAAATTGCAATGATTTTATTGGATTATCCCAACAAGCGGGGTATGTTCAAACAAGCGATAAAAGGTTCAGGAAATTCTTTTTATCTTACGGGTTGATTTACATCATAACATACTGTATACTATCTCCGTGTTCTCACCGATTTTGATTATGCCTATATCTGAAGTACAATTGGGTGATCCCGATTCGTTACTATTGCGAGGATGGTTTCCTTGGCAATATGATACATGGATAAGTTATATTTTGACTTTGGCATTACAATTCTCTTGTCTGGGTGCCATATCAATCGTGAACGTGGTGGGTTTCCTATTCTGTGCATATTCGGTAATCGAGGTGAAATGCCAGACAGAGGTTCTGTCTCAAATAGCTGACAAAATGAAGCGGAAGAATGGCAACGAGGCGTGTATGATTCTCAAAGAGTTCATAGGCTATCATCAAATTCTAATGAGGTTTGTCATTTTTCTTAATAAAGTTTGAGATGATGTTTTTGAATTGTTGTCGTTTTCAGATTCATTAAAAGTTTCTACGTTTATTATTACTGGGTCTTTGTTGGAAGTTTGATCCATACCGCTGTTAATTTGGCATTGATTCTATTTTTGTTACAAATGGTGAGTTCATGGGTATTTGATTTGGTTGATTTTAGAACCACTGAAATGTGTTGATGAATTTCAGAATGAATTATTTATTTCACGGATTGTGCAGCTTTTTTCGTGTTTCGTAATCGTCATTTTGTATTTATTGTTGTATTGTTATATTGGCGAAGTATTTGGTGACGTGGTAAGTTGAAATTGAAATTGTTAAGAAACTATTACCAATTTTTATTTATATGCGACATTGAAGGCGCTAGAGAAAAATGAAAATTTTAAAACATCAAATCTTCAGTTTTTAAGTACTTAAAATTGCTTGCTAATAAAGTAATAAACATAAACATTTCATCATTTTTGTGGTCTTTCTCAACCCCTTCAACTTTTAAGGTCAGCATAACATTTTACAGAAATTCACTTTTATAGCTTCACCACTAGTCAAAGGATCAAGCATTCTGTACAGAACGTCTGGTATTATTAATATATTTTTTTTTAGAATGAAAAAGTTAAAACGATGTTATACGACGTTGAATGGTACGAGCAATCAATCAGTTTCAAGAAGTTATTCATCGTATTTTTCAGCATTCTGAATTGTGACCTGAAAGTAAAAGCTACTCCGACTTATGTGGCTTCATTGGAATCGGTGCAGAAAATTTTGAATACGTCCTATTCGTGTTATAATTTGTTGTTGTTACTTTTTTAACTCTTGTAGTTTAGAACGAGGCGTAAATGCGATTGATTTGTTTTCTATTTGCCTAGTTGCGAATTTTCACGATTGTTGAGCATGCTTGATCATTTCTTCACCCCTTCACTTTTTGATTCTATTTTTGCTTAGTGTTTATTCCTTCATTTTATTCATTTCTCATTCTTAGTTTTGAATTATGTAATAGAAGGAAGTTGACTATTGCGGAGATAAAAGCTCTAGCGCATCTTCATCGCCAACTTTCTTGTTTCTCTTCCTTCAGAAAATCGAATTTTGATTACACTAAAGAAACAGATGGAATTGGATTAGTTTTTAGGAGATATTTGGGTAGTTTCATCGGTATACCATGGAATTATGTTTGATTGGGTGAAATGGGTGATTGCTGAAAAATTTATGCTATTGCTTTTACCATCTTCAAGTATAGCTCTCTCCTGATGAATTTTTCGTTATTTAAATTTGTTTCGCTGACGCGTCATCGCCATGATGATTTATTTCATGTTTTCGTTTGCTTTAAAATTATCGAACTGCGTAATTTCTTTCATGTGAATTATTGAAGTTATTGAGATATTACTAAATTTTTAGTTCAGTTTCTTTTTCTTTTGAAAATTTAACGAATAAGTAGTTGATTATATTTGTGTATACAAACGCACATTAATTGATTACAAATTTGATTTGTTAAGTATTTTTAAGTTATTTCACGACTTTACTGGCATCTTTATTCTTTGCTTCAAGCTTGTAACACTGAAACAGTGTGTCCACTTAAGAAGTAAAAAACTAATAGCATAAAAATACCTGTATTAATTTTTTTTAATGAATAGGTATTGGTAATTAGGTACGCATTCCTCACATTCTAATTTTTAAGTTTGTCGGGATATATTAATATTTTGTAATTTACTCGAACGCCTATTGCGTCAATTCTCGCACATTTTCGCGCGTTATCTTATCAGTACATACTACATACACGTACTTTTTTGGAATTCCGTTCAAGTATCTATCGTCTACTACTTTCGAGATTAGTCGACGAAAACGTTCAACGTAAATCATTTATTAATCATGGATCGACTCGAGTGGTTGAATCGATATGTTTTACGCGATTATTTTACGAAAAGTGAATTCGCTCGTAATGGTTGCTCGTTTAAATACTTCGCATCGGAAAAACCCTCAGGTTTTGATGGCCTAACTTCGGATGCTTTATGCGGTCGCATCGTTTACACCGACGTAAACGGCAATGAATGTCGTTCAAAATGCGTAATTATCAAAGTAATGTTATCACGTAAATTCAGAAACAAGTACGCAGATTTGATGTTCGCCAATGAATCGTTTATGTACACAACGGTGATGGCTTTTTTCGCTAAATTGGACTCGTCTATTACGAATCTTTTCGCTAAATTTTATCATCATTGGTTATCACTCCGAAACGACGGAGAAGAAGGTTCAATCGTGTTGGAAAATTTAACCGAAAAAGGATACAGATTATCAAAATCGAAGTTATTTTTAGATATAACGCATTTAAAACTGATGTTAAAAAATTTAGGTAAATTTCACGCGTTTTCGTATCAAGCGAAGAAAATCTTCCCAGAGGTGTTTTTCACATTGGTGGATAATTTTCGAGAAACTCATCACACGTGCACTTCGGAAACACCTCGAGGATATTTTGAATACCTTAACGAGAGATATTTCAGCGTATTATTCGCAGACCATCGCTACCGAGCAAAAATCCAAGAAATTCGACGAATGCTTACAAACCCGGTGAAATTTTTCGAGACCGTTTTCACGACCAGAGATGAACCTTGGGCTGTGGTTTGTCACGGTGATTTCCTCAGAAATAACGTGCTTTTTCGGTATAACACGAAAGGCGATCCTGTGCGTGTTAAATTTATCGATTTGGCTAATTCTCGGTATTGTTCTCCTGCTGTCGATTTGGCCACAGTGTTGTATATGAATACAGATCAAAAGACCAGAGATGTGTATTGGGATGAGTTAATTGATACTTATTACGTTTCATTGAAAAATACCTTTCCGCACAATGATCTGGTTCCTTCGAAAGATCAAATTTTATCCGAATTTAAATCCAATTCTTTATTAGGTTATTTAAACGTGTCGTTTTTTATTCCTTTAATGTTAGAAGCTGAAAGTAATACCAATGAGGATTGGCTTACGTCGTTGTTTTGTCCGGAATTCGAAAAGTACAAAGATCAAAGCTGGTTTGATACACCTGGCGATGTTTCAGCTCGTGTTATTTCAAAAATGGCTGTAAAAGAAAGATTAGAAAAAGTTATCGAGGTTTTGAAAGATATTATAAATAGAGGTTTTGTTTGAAGTTTTTCTTAATTTGAGGTAATATTTTGTTCTCCGTGTTAAAACACTACGTATTATCAATAAGCTATTATGTAATCAGTTTCACTTTAATTAGAATGTATACTCGCGTGAGAGATAATTTTATTACGTGTTTTTTTTTTTAAATAATTAGCGCCTTCTTGAGGTTAATGTACAATTTTTTTTACTTTTTACTATCTAGTATTACCTGTACTTTTACTTTTCGAAGAAATTACTATCAAATTTGTTAAAGATAATAATTTGTTTGTTGTTTTGAAATTTTTGGTTACTTGCTTTTTTGTTAGAAAATATGAGAACTTTATCGGTTCAAAGCAAACCCTGTAATTAAGAATGAGTAATTAATAATGGTACGAAATTCTTACGTCATTGGTAATTTTTTTCCAATTTAACTTTGTAGACATATTTTTTTTACATTTTCGATAAATTTGTAACTTTGTGGTTCCATTGATTATTTATTTAATAATTTGAAATAAAACCCTGAAATTTTTTTAGGAAATAGAAATAAACAAATAAACTTATTTTCTGAGTCATTACGGAATTTTCTTTTGTGTTCTTTTGTAGTAGGCTGCAAGTGTTATCACTCGATAGTCGATACAATCGTTAATTGTACTTGTTAGGTTGATGAAAAAAATAATTATGGAAATACCCAAGTAAGTGTGGGTAGGTACTTTCAATTACTATAGTGAGGAGCTTTATCTTGTTTAGACATGAATTGTAAATTTCAGATGATTGTCTCTTAAAATTTTTAGTGAGGTGTGGAAATGGCGATCTTAATTTTCCCGTTAAAATGTCTTTTCAACTCCTCACTGTAGCATTATTGTACTCATCATTCTAAATTTACCTATCAAAATATCGGTGACAAATTTTAATTGGATATTGCAGAAATATCAACCATAACAGCGTTCAATTGAAGAAAATAAAAACGTCGTTCGTATCGAAATTCATCATAATATTATTTAATACCTCAGGAATCGGATTAAGTTGGCAAAAATACAAACCAGCATTACTTTTGTTGAAATGTTACTTGATATTTTCCTTTACGATGACAACGTTATCTCAAATTATTTTATTGAAAGAATGCAAAACTATGCACGAATTAGCACTCACGTTAGCATACATCTTTAGCGCTGTTTTCCTAAATATTTCCACGTTGATTTTACATCAGAAGAAACAAAACATCGTTAATATTTTGGATCTGACGAATAACGAAATTCCAGCGATAATGTCTCGAAATCAACGCATGATAACAGCGGATGAAAAATTCAGAAATTTTTTTTTCTCTCATGCGATTGCTTATTACGTGATATATGTATTTGCATGCATGTCGCCTTTATTATTTTTACCAATTTCTGGTAATAAATTAGGAGATACTAATACTTTATTGATACCCAGCTGGTTCCCTTGGAAAATTAACACCGTGTTGAGATACGTTTTAACGATTGCGTTACAATTTTCTTGGTTGGGTCCACTATCGGTTCCTGTTATGTTGAATTTTACTTTTGTCGTTTATTTTATTATCGAGGTGAAAACTCAGTTTGAGATTTTATATAAAGATATTTTAGAAGTTAAGATGGATTCGCGGGAATGCAAAAACGATAAGATTGATTTGAAATTCAGAAAGTGCATTCGCCATTATCAAACGATATTGAAGTAAGTTTTGATTGGTTGAAAAATATTAGTGAAAGAAAATTCAAAAGCTAATTTTAATATTAATTTTTTGAAGATTCGTGGGAAATTTCTGTTCGTGTTATAAATGGCTTTTCACAGCCGATTTAATTTACAGTTTGGCGAATTTATCTTTGCTTTTATATGGTATCGTACTGGTGAGTATAATTTTCCAATTTTGTGATGTTCGATTTGAAGGAAAATAAGTTTCGAAAATTTAAAACACGTTATTCTATTACTTCAACCAGAAAGTTCATTCTGGTTACCTATTCATATTGATAAAACGATTATCACCTGTTTGAACCTGTTCTTTGAACAATCGCTAATGCTAATTAGGTAGACAGAAGGGCAGATTTAATTTTTGCAATATTGTTGAACTGATTCATAAATGTCTGATGACGTCATCTATTGATAACGAGTATAAAGTAGATAAGATAACTAGATACAATGTTTTTTTTCTTGATTTAAAAAGTTTTGTTTTATGTTATATTTTGCGTTTGATTGAAGTAAAACGTAATAATTATTCGACTTTAATTCAGTAAAATGATATGATGAAGCAACCTGAAAAATTTTGATTAAATAGTTAATTTTTTATCTCTTACGAATTATTTTCTCTCAAATAATACATAATTAGGTATTAGTACTTCGTATATAATGCTTATCAAGATGCATGGAGAGTTGAATGAAACTATTAATTCCAGGGTGAAAGAACTGTTTCTGCGTTTATGCAACAATTATCAGCTTTTGTTTTGGTATTTTCATTCCTTTTTTTATTTTGTTTCATCGGAGAGACATTGGAACGTGCTGTGAGTAAGCGCATAAATGAGTATAAAATAAGCGCTACATTTCATGATTTTCTTTTTGATTTTGTTCTCAGAATACTCGTTTGCAGATTTCTTTATACGACATCGAATGGTTCCAACAAAGCGTGAAATTTCGAAAAACATTTTTCATTTTCATGGGTTTAACACAACGATGCATCAACTTGTTAGCAGGCAGTGATCATGTCGCATCTTATGAATTATTTTTCAGTGTTGTGAAAATGGCTTATTCTTACTTTAATGTGTTAACTACTACATTTTCACGTTGATATTAATCACAAGCTTGAACCATGTCGCCTTCGTTCAACTTCGATTGTTATCGACACTTCACAAGTTGTTTCCCTACCTTATGTTTTTCTTGTATTTTTCGCAAATAAAACGTATCAACATGTGACGTTATCGTAATGTTGCTTGATGTTCTTTCTTGAGACATGAAGTATCGTTATTGAAGTACGAAAAAAACAGATTAATGTACCTACCTACGTACAATCCCTTTTAACTTTTCTAATTTGAAATGAAGATCGTAATGCTTTTTATTTTAATATTTTCGAATCTGATATGCATATTGTATAGTACAGCAGTGTCAACTTCACTAAACGAAGATGTACCCAGTAAGTGTAAATATTCGTTGATACCTCAATTTTACTCTCCTTTTTAAGATTCCACTTCGAATATAATTTAGAACCTGGAAAATATCCCGCTTTAGAGCTGGTGAAAACGAAAAAACGCGAAGGGTTTAGTATTCGTACAGGATCATCTACCTCGCCGTATATACCACCTAAGTCCAAATTAATTTATTTCTGTCCCGGAATCTCACATGAACAGAAAGAGGTGATAGAGAAACAAGAAGCATTTCGGTATTGTTTATACTCAATTAATGAAAGTAAAGCGGCTTTGGCTGACGTTGAATGCAGTTACGATGTTGAGCCGAAACTTTGGAATTTTCCCGACAATAAGGATAAATGTGGAGTAGAAGATCAAGGAGTCTTGTACACGTATGTTCATGAGGTAAAAATTTTTTTTTTCAGAATTAATGATTATTGACGAACGGACTTTTATTTAAAGATAGACTATAAGAAATTTTATTATTCAGGTTTGCTGGGAATCAAAATCACTGAAGGGAATAACTCCTAGGATAAAAGCGAAAGTTGGTAAATGGTTTTAAATTGTCAAAACTTCAAGAATATTCAATGGAAGATTCCATTACAACACTTTGTTATACATAGCGTGACATTATTTCGAAAATGAATCGAGATTTTATTGAAGTATATTCAATGTGTGTACAACGTCAAATGGAAGCGATATACTTAAGATACACGTTAGTTGTTCCAACCGAGAAGGAATACGCTAATACAGCGAAAGATTACCCTTTGCAGACAGGTACTGAAGGATTTGTTGAGTTGAAGTTTGAAAAATTACCGCAATTATTCGAAGAAGTGAGTATTTTTTATATCATCTCATTTCACCAATTAAATCGACTTTTTTTCATTGTCAATAGGAACAACAGAAAATCATTTTGAAACGAATGTTCGGCGATTATTTTCAAGAATTATTAAATCCTCAGATGTTAATACATCCGACTCACATAAAACCCATACTTGCTCGTAAATCGTTGCATACCTACTTAAATATCAGACCGCAGTGGTCAAGTTTACAGAAAAAATGGCTCCGCGTTGAGAACCGTATTTCAGAAATAGGTCGAAATGTAAGCATTCATTGATAAAATCACGCATCATTTAGGATTTTTTTTGCACGAGTAACAACACAATACATTCGCATTTCAGACATCGCAAAATATTTTTATATACGCTGGAACTCACGGCGTAATAACCGTAGATGGTAAAGAATTGTACTTAGAGTTGGATAACTACACGAAACTAAGCGTACCTCAAATTTGGTGGAAATTATTAATAAACGATGATAAAGAAGGTATCATATTAGCCATGCAAAATGTACCCAAAGGGTACTCGCGCCTGAACGTGAAATTATGCGATAAAAGTTTGTGCGCTTCCCATGGCTGGGAAGATATCAGCGATGTTGTTGAATGCTGCGAATTTAATAAAAAGAAACGAGCGTTGTTGAATTTGAATGCAGAAGATATCAAAATTAGAGGAATTTTTAATCCGAAACGTAATCGGTCTAGGATAGGTAAATGGTTTATGAAATTAATCAATAGACCTAAATAAATAAATAATATTTTTTGTGCATTCGGTTGTTACAGTTATTTTGTTTGCAACAAGTATACGAATTGATTTGGTTTTACAAAATATACCCACTTCACTAGTCTATGGAAAATGAAGTGAATCACTTTTTGAAGAAACATGTTTTAGTTGTTTTCGTCGTCTACGTTTAGTCGATAAACTCAGCTGAACAAATACAAGGTATACTTTTCCGATGTGTAACTGTAGTAGGTGCCAACTAAAAAAATTTCGCACCGATTGTATGTTTAGTGTTCGAGAAACAAAATTTCAAAATTTGAGGTATTGTGACGCAAAAATGAAAAATTGACATTCCTACCGAGGAAGCTCGACAATAGGTAATGATTCTCGGTACAACTGTCAGGAAACACTATACGAATAGGTACTTGCTTCCAAGTTGGTAAAAATTTATGCAAAATGTTGATAGTGAAGTTCGGTTTCCTATAAGCACAGAATTATTAAGACATAACGAAGTGATTGAAATCATTTACTTTTTCGTAAAATGAAAAAATGATGCTGAGTGGATAACGATACAAGGAGAAGTAATTATGTTTTTAAAATTTCTTATTCTAATTTAATGAAAAAATTAAGTAAATTTACAATGTACGAGTACTAACTTTGACTTACATAACAGGTGTTTCAAAACTGTTATCGTATCATAAAATAATTTTTCCTACCGAGAAGATTTTTGATTCGGTTTAATTTGTTCATCGAGTTAAATTACAAATGAAAATCTTCACTTTATTATTAATATTCGTCATTATCAAACATTCCGTTGGAGTTGAAAATAAACCCGTCTTTATTGAAGATGACAAAAAAAGTAAGTAAAAAACATAATAATTATACACTTTTTCACGCAAGTTGAAATTATTACGAAATATTTCTTTCTTGAAAATCATTTTCGATTAAAAGTATTTTTTAATGTTTTGTTGTAAATTTTAACTCAGCTCAACCAGTATCGGCGATTTTATTCATCAAACAAAATAACGACATTTTCATACCAATAAACAAGGCGAAAATTTCACTCGATGCTGAAGAAAAACTGTTCTTCACTTGTCCTAATTTACCACATTCAGAACTCGATGAATCAACGCCTTCTTTGGCCGAATTAGTCAAACCAGATTACTCGTATTTGGCGTATCATTGTGAAAATGATTACCAACCGGAAATTCGTTGGAGGAGGGAGTGTGGGAAAGTGAAAAAAACGCATTTATTCACATTTTCATATACGGTTGTTTTTTTTTTCTTCAAAATTCGAAGATGGAAGTATCTCCAATTAAAGTTCTGCTTCATTTAAATAACAAAATGTCTATTTATCGACAGGTTACTTTCAACGTGAATGGAAAAATCGCCAATATAAATGAAAAAGAACAAACGAAAAGGGTTGAGTAAAATTTAAAAAATCCGATAGAAGCATCTATTTGAAATTATATCGTTTTTTATCCATATACTTAAATACGTTTTATACATGACAGGACTTCTATCTTGATTTATTCGTATTTGCCGCATGTTTGGATGAATCATCGGCTGAAATAAGTTACGTTGCCTACAAAATAATACCGTATTCTTCGAAATCAGTGGAACCAAAACCAATAAATTATTATACGTTTGATTACGACACAATTCCCGAAGACATTACAAAACCATATGAAATGGTAATAAAGAAAACCCGCTATTACGCATAGCTACCTACACATATTACACATCATATTTATTTTAATTGAATGACATTTTAACAGGGACCATTACAATATCAAGACATTCACGATTTCGATAAAACAATCGAAGATAGAATAATACCACAAAGGTTAATCCCAAAATTCAATATTTCCGAAGAATTTTCCAAAAGTATTACCGATCATTCGTATAATTATAAACCTCAGTGGCTGAGTATGGCAACGCATTGGGATAATATTAATCGATTTGTGGCAAAAATCGGAAAAAAAGTAACATCTATTTCTCTAATTAAAACAATAAAAAGTTGCTTCAATTCAACAAATCTTCATTTTTAGCTAAATTTACTCGTATTTGCCGGAACATACGGAACTTTACATAAACAAGATAAATTGTTAACTTTGAAGAGCGAAATATGGAAATCAGTGTTACCAATTCCTTCACATTGGTGGATTTTAATTAAACAAGAAAACACGCTCAAAGGTATAATTATAGGTATGCATAATTTACCAAAAACACGGAAAAAAGGTAAACTAAACACCGCTGATAAATTATGCGATCAAGATCAATGCTGGATGTACGGTTGGAAGGATATCATAGACGACCATAACAGCCGATACGTGTTTTGCTGTCCTGTGAGTTTGGATTTGAGTGAAAAACTCATACTAGAATCGATCGAATTACAAGTACTTAATTTAGAAGGAGAAAATCAAGAGTTTCGTGAGACGAATAAAATCAAGGTTAATTCCTTGCTGAATGAACTTGAAAATATCACCGAGGCGGCTAATCTTCATGTAATATCAAAAAAGGATTCGTTTTCGACTACCCCTCGATTGAGTAAATCGCTTCCAGCGTCACCGACGCGATATACGGATAATGATGATTCGCAAGGTATTTTACGAAGATGGTTTTCGGAAAAAATACGTAAAAAATTTCGTAATTAAATGATATCGCATTGAAATTTTCGTGAATTAAGTACTTGAAATATGCCAAATAGTTGATATGCAGAAGTTTTATCGCTATAGTTTTCTTTTTTAAAATGATCTTTACTCTTTAATGTTTCAATTTATCATTAGGTATATGATGTCACAAATAAATTTCATTTCCACGTCTTTTAAATCATCCCGAATTACGATTTCCGATGTCATAGGTTTCAATAATTATACGTTATGTAGGTAGCTTAGCTACAGCTGGGTGGATTGTTAAATCAAGTACTACCACGAAATGTAGGTAGAGGTACCTGACATAATTAATGCTTCAAGAAAGAGTCGAAAATTAAATTACGTCTCATGATTAATTAACATGACGCTTCGTATTTAAACGAAATAGTAAATGTTGAAATATAAAAGCGAGACAATGATAATTGCGAAGTTTTCAAAGTAAACTTATTCTAGTGTATTTTTGCTGAGTAAGCATCATGAACGTATGTAAAGGTATTATAAACATCGCGAAACAAATATGTGGCAAAGAGAATATTTTTGGTTTTCAAGTAACCTTAACCAATCAACTCTACTTAATATTCTGTTTCATGGGACAGATTTTTTTCACCGATAAAATTCACACACACGTAAAATACTTATGGTTCGTTTGGCAATTTTTTGCAGCTATAGTAGCCACCTCACTCGTGGTTTATTTTATTTTATATGGTGGACATGAAAAAGATGCTTTGTACTCGTTATACACATTATTTGTGATCTTATGCTTCGTATTTACCATTTTCCTGATACCTTTTGTTGTGTCGGTTTTAAATAACAGAAGAATCCATGAACTTGTTCTAATGATAGATAAAATGTTAATGAAAATAACATGGACAAAAAATGGGAATTGTGAAATTGACGTAAAAAAATCGGTAGTACTGGTTATGATTGGTTATTGGTTAGCGATTTTAATATTTTCTCTTATTTGGGTGCTAGATATGACATTTTTTTATGAAGAAACAAAAGTTAAAAGTTATGTTTATTACTTGTTGCCGTTACCTAAACTTGATCAGTACGGTTCCCTCGAACTATTTGTAATTCTTAATACAATAATAACAATTTTGTCTATTCCTGCATACGTGATTTGGCTCTCTATGATTTTGCTGTTTACGCTATTGGGCGCGATTTGTCATAATGAATTTCAACGTATGATAAATAAGTTGAATTCATTGAACGAAGATCCTAAAATGACCAAAGAGCTATACAAGGAGATCGAACCAACGTTTAAAAAGTTCATTAAAGAAACCATGCGCGATTTTCAACATCTCACAAAGTACGAATTTTCAATGACATTACCTATGCTGATAAGTAAATGATTTGGTAAAGGTAATAATTGAATCTGTTATTTATGAAACTACATAACTCCAAAAAGTCAACTTTTCAGGAGAGACAAAAAACATATTATCTTCGGTTCTTCTAAACCTATCGAATTGAAACTATAGTATGTTGAATACTATCATAAAAGACACCTTTTACAACTTTTACCCAAATTTTCCGATGAAGGGTGCGGCAGTGAGCGCGAATCAAAAATTTTGGAGATATGTTGTTTCATAAATGAATGAACGAAATTTGGCCAAAAAATCGTAGTGGGTGAAGGAAATCGTACTTTTCGAGCATTTTTTAACCCATTTTAGGGTGTTTTTCAAATTTGGAATATTTTGACCACCATTTTTGAACTACCGGGTGTCCAAAAAAACGCATATCCGGAAAATTGTAACACCTGTTAAAAAATTCGAAAAAATTAGTTAGAATTGAAATTTTAATGCAAAAAATAGAAAATCTGAACAAAATTATTATTTTTTCATTCAATTTGATGATGAAAAACTTATACCATAAATTAAATCTTTTATAACAAAAAACTTTCTTTGTAAACAACACGATAAAACGCGTGGAGTTATGTTGTTTCATAAATAACTGGTACCAAATCTCCATGTTCCCGCCCGAATTTTTGAGTTTTGACATCACCGGTCGACGCGGGAGGGTCAAATTAGTCAAAAAAGCTGAAAAAGCTAAAATGGCCAAAAATGGAGTTATGCAGTTTCATAAATAACAGATTCATTATACATACTTACTTTATAGTATATATATAAATACTATAAATATAAAATTATAAGCAAATAAATTGAAAGTTTTTTTCTTTTTTTTCTCTTCTTCAATTCGTGTCTAGATTTTTATAAAAATAGAAATGAATATTGAAGTAATGTAAAACCGAGATAAACGCGAATGAAACTTATAAAGTTATAATTATCATTCTTTTTTATTTTGGCTTCTTTATAAACTTTCAAAAGAATGAACGGATTTGCACAGAATTGTTTTCAACTATCGTCGACTTGAAAAATCGAGCAATTTCAATACGGAAAAGTTTTCAAACTGATAAATTTCAATTATAATTTTGTCACACTTCAAGTTGAATAGCTTTTTCATTTTTAGTTACTTTGACAAGCATTAAAAAAGAATGATTTCAAACCACTGAGAAAAATAATAAAATAAGTTCGAACCCTATATGATTGCGAAGTCAATTAAATAAAAAAAAATAAGTTTTTTTCACCTATACATTTTTGGAATTAGCCAAGTACTATAATAATATGCTTTATCATAAGAGAATTATTTTCAACGATTTTATTAAGCCAATGAAATGACAAGTTAATAAAATGTATTGTAAAATCACTATGCGCTTTTACTTCCTTATCATTAATAAAACAAAACTTTCAATGTTACGTTACGTTACCTTTTCAATGAAATATTTCCAAAATTACCACATTTCGAAGTGGTATTAAAAATAGAATTTAAAAGCGCCTACGTGTTCGTTTTTCGCCAGCCAAAATGAAAGACTCATTCGTTTACACCGTCGTGCATACATGTGTAATATGGACGAGCAAATGATGTGAACTGACAATTATTCCGGGCGCACTTTAATTGGATGAGGTGCGGTATTTCTGCTTGTGTAAGTTTTGTACCGTAAACAAATCTCATTTATAATGAAGCTTGCATCGGTGGTTAATTATCGCTGTCACCAACGAGCATTGGTGTGTAGGAATCAACAGAATTTTCCGTCTTTTATGAGTGCTCTCTTTGATCTTGTTACGCCCTGTTATCAACGTCCATATCTTACATTTCTGTCGCAGTTTTACCTTATCATTCACTCATCTATCCGTAATACTTTCGCGATAACAAATATTCCTATCGGTAAAAGGGGTATGGTACTGTTTGGTATATGTACTTAGTTTACATCACTTATTCAAAGATTACGGATATCAGATATGTATTACATCTATCTAATCTACTCATTAGATATCAATTCATTTTACAACAGGACAAACAATTCCGAAGTTGATGTTATTTCTCACCCAAATTAACAATCCCCTCATCAAGCTCTTTCCTTTTCCGAACTCAGTTCGCGATCATAAATGTAGACCTTTTTGCTGGTCAAGACGGGACTGAGAGTATAGTGAGTTGCATCACCAATTTTAGTAGGAAAAAGCACTAAAATCCCTGTAATTGCTGGGAAAAATTGTAATTGCAGATTATCGCTCTATCGAACAAATAAGTATCCACTTACTACCTACAATTTAATAGCATCAAAAAACATTTTGCACTATAAACCTGCAGTTTAAAAATGAAATCGGTAAAACCTTGCACAAAGTCTCCAGAAAAATTCACTTTCGTTAAATCTCTCTGAAAATTGAATAGAAGAAGACAAACAAGATAAAATGTAATTTAAACGAGGAACTTGTCGGTGTGAAACGTAATTTGATGGGACTGGAAAAGTCAAATGAGCCGTTGAGCGTATGTCTGGTCTCTCGGGATGGACCCGAACTTTAATAGCGGTTGCCACACTTTCCAAGATCAGTTTTTTTCTGTTTTGTCGCTTCATTGACACCGTTCTCCAATTCGAAGAACAATTCAAGTTTCTCACGCTATTAAACAAGGCAAAGGGAAGAAAAAAAGTAGGTTGAAAAAGAAACGAAATAACAATAAAGATTTCTTTGGCGATGACAAATAGCAATGTTAATTTGTTAAAGATTGCAGCGTATTTTCGGTATTGTATTTAAATTTATACGAAAATGTACATTTTTTTACGAAATGGTATCATTAATTTCTTAATTTTGCAGTTCTTTACACATAGATACCTTATATTTACCTGGCGAGTCATACTTCATACCTCAGAAAAACGCAGCAATTTTGATGAAAATGATAAAAATTACGCAATTTTCTATAATTTTGAAATCAAACAATCTCAGTTACTTTCCCTGCCCATTTTAAATAAAACAACAGGAATCGTACGAAGCAACCTTGATTAGTACCAAAGCCAAGTATTCTTAATACACATTTCGGAAGTAAATACATCATCGTGCATACTACAATTGAAAAAACAACAGTAAAATCGTTGAAAACTACTAAATTTTACCTCAGAACTTGAAAAATCGACTAAAATGAGAGATTACCCAGGACACAGTATTAAATACCACGACACTTTCATTCCTACAAAACAATTTTCAAACATAAAATCGTTATATAAATTTTTCAAAATTTATTCAATAAATAGGAAGGTACTAGGTAGATACGGGCATTTTATTTATAAGATAAAAACTCCATTCGTATGTATTTTCAAGTATATTCTATAATTTCTAGCATGGGTCTGTGTATCGAAATTTATCTTTGTAGCTTACATTTATAATCGTTTAACAAACATTCCAACTTGATAATCACAGTTTTGGCAAACACTTTGTTAACCGTTCTGGTTGTCACTTAACGTTGACATGAAACGTTTTGTCTAAATAAAGGATGTAGGTATACATAGGTAATAACAGGTGAAATTTCAAACATTACTGCCCTCGGGACGGTTACCTACTATAAAACGTTTTAAAAGAACCCTTAATTCATATACTCAAAAGTAGACTGATTTCTGTGAGGATGCATAGTGTAGTAAGTATATTATATATACGACCATTTTGACTTTAAAAAGTGCATAAAAGCGTATCAATGGGTTGAAAATTTATAACGCTGAATTATGAAATCAGTTAGACCTTTTAAACGCCTAAAACCATCGAAAAACTCAACCTGAATACTACAATTAAGTACTCGTACGTAATGTACGGGTATTTACGTTAAAAATGGCTGAAAAAAAAAGTCCTCGCATTCTTCGTCGCTTTCGGTATTTTGTTTACACTGCGTTCTCGAATAAACAAACGTGTCGGAGAAAAATCGCTTCAAGATTGATAGGGAAAGCAGCGTAAAAACGAAAGAAATGACTCCAATAAGTGCATTTACGACGTCAAAAAAGTGAAGAGAAAGAGGATACGTAGTCCGGCATTAATTCGTTAAGCCCCGTGGGCGAAAAGGGGCCGGTTTTCCCGGCAAATATGATAGCAAAATATCGATTGGAGAAAGAATGACTTCCCCTTCCCGAGGCTCGGAGGATTCTTCAGTTTTCTTTCCTTTCGGGCGTAATAGACTTCTAGAACGAAACAGCGAGAAAAGCAAGCAGAGATAAAATAGTCCTCGGTGCATTAGGTTTACCGCTATCATTATTTATAATCTTATAAACTTTACCGCACTTCAAAACCTCGCTTACGTCACCGACCACTTTCCTTCAAAATTTTCAACTTTTCCACTTCATTTGCTTTTTCAACTTCGATTATAATGATTGTATTTAGTTTAACATCGCCGACGAAATTTAATCGTTTCAATTTTAATTGAAACCAACTCGAAACAATAATTATTGCGATTTAAAAAGAAAAAAAGTAGTTAAGCGTGATGTTTCTTCATTTCAGGTCGATATAATGTATCTACGAATTGTGTTGCACATTGTTATTGCAGCAGGTAAATTGGAATATTCAACGAAAAAAGTTTATTGTTATTAGACAAAATGCGAGTACCTAGTTATTTTTTTTCAACTTTTATGATTATTTTGCGGAATAATTACAAGGTATTTTTCTTCGTAGTTTACTTTTCAAATGATTAAAACGATTTTTCATTTGAAAAAAAAATGAAACGACGCGTTCAGTAATAAAAAAAAGAACTATTCAAAAAATTTTGTAACCAAAGTAGAAATTTTTTTCAATTGAATTGATATGTATCAATGAGCGAATGTTCTATCTACCATCACAGATACAAACTACTACATAACCTTATTTAATTCTATGATATTTACAAAAATTCTTCTTACATTTGTTTTAATAACAAACTTCAATTGTTTCTAAAAAAAATTAAAGTAATTTTGCTGCGGTTTTATGAACATATTACAATGAATCTTTCACAAAAGAAAGGGATAACGGAAGGGATGTTTCATTAATAAAACACAGTAGCTGTGAGATACAAGACTATCACATTAAACAGTTGTTAAAATCGCGTAAAACTATAAACAAACGCCGCCGTCGACAATATAAAAATGTCTAGCAAACACAGTTTCCAACGTTTACATGATAAATTACCCCCGAAGGAAAATTGTCCCGAGTTTCTAATCCAAGTTACTTTAAGCGCAGTTTTCAAGCAAATCCTTCACTTACATTGAAAAAATTTCAAATATATGAAAAGAACTTTTTACAATACAAAATTTACAGGTTTATTTTACAAGCAATAAACGTGAACCAATAAATAGGATTATGCACGATGATTGTCAAGTAATAATCATATGTTGACGACTTCATCGAGAGTACATAAATAACATGATCGTTTTGATGAATCTTATTATTTTATAGTGTTTTTCATAATCAATTTTTCAAGATATTAGTTAGTACTTCCTTACTCAGTAAGGACAAGGAAGTACCTAGCCAGTAGCTAACTACCTACCTGGAACCTATGAACCAATTACCGACTATAATTAATTGCTGGTGTTGCTACGAATGTGATAGATTTCGTATACAGGGTGTCTCGGTAAAGGTTAGCACCCCTCACCAGCGATATGGTCTACTCAGGTTAGGTTCACATATGCAGGTTGTCGACCCCGAGAATTGAAGGGACAAAGATATGCTCAATTGAAAGTTGTTTTTCAATTTTATTTTGGATTTTTGACGGTGCGTTACTCGACAATCGTGATAGATAGGAAGTAGCATTTTGAGCCGTTGGAAAGCTAATTTTATGCAGAATTTTCTAGTGGGGTTGATCACTGTACTAGGTAACCAAGGAGGCCTATACCGTAATACGTAAATATCTGAAAACATGTTGGAAATTAATTTTTTTTTACGTTTTTGAAGAAATCTCAGAAAAGTTTCCTCGTTAGACTTCATTATTATGAATTGTTTTAGATGAAAAAACGTTGAGATTTTAAATGGCGCAAACCAGACTCTTCTCACTTAATTAAAAAGTTATAACCATTTCAATTTCCCTAAACGAAATTGAAAAAAAAAATTTCAATTAAGCATATCTTTACCCCTATAATTGACAGGGTCGGCAACCATGCATACATGAACCTGGCATAAGCAGACTATATGACTGGTGAAGAGGTGCCAACCTGTACTGAGACACCCTGTATGAGCAGTAAGTATGTGGTTAGTCACTGTGGACGAGTACCTTAGACCTCAATGACAAAGCTCAAAGTTCAGTTTTCTGGTGTAGTGTACTAAAGTAAACGATGTATTGGAGGTTGGAATTTACAGAAAACTTTTGCAGGGTATTTTGAAGAGTTTTCTAACACTCTTCTCACGTACCTAACGACAAGTCGTGACAATTGACTTTATGATTATCGTGTACCGTATTTCCTATTATTTGCGGCTTTCTTTCAACAGCCCATGGTTTTCTTTTGATTAAATAGATGGCAGCTTAAAAAATTGGCTGTAAATGTGCGCAGGAAAATTTCGTGTCATCAAATTCTTGAATTACATGGCATTTGACTTTATGTTCTTTACGATCTTAGCATTGCTGGTTAATTTTTTATTTTTTATTTCAAGTTGCTCGATTTATGAAGGTATCGTGACTGTTTTTCCCCGTACTTGATGCTATTTTTTCCCCCGTTTATTACAACGATTTCATTTCGCTCCGGTATAACTGATTTGGTTCTATCGTTTGCGGCTTTTTGAAGCGATTGAACTAAGAATAAAAAACAACGAATTGGCGATACAATGAAAATATATCGAAGAGGAGCCTTCCGGTCCGGACATCTATAATCGAAATTGAATTACATTTTCCAACTTTATCGTTGCTTGGTGGTAGTTTATTTCGATATTTTTTTTCCTAGCGCAAGATTGGACAATTTTTTTATCGCGTAACATGAATAAAACATTAACAGAATAATGGGCGGTTTAAAATATAAAAGCGCCAATGCAGAAAGTGACTTCTGTTAATTTCACAGCATTAAGTGATTTAAGTCAAAGCATTTTTAACGTAAGTGTAACGTGGTTGGAATTTCAACTTTTTCTTTTTTCGAACCATCTACAGTTTGAAAAATAAACATTCAACTTCGCTGCAAAACGAAGCGTTTAATTTGAAATTATCTTTACATACCTATCCTTTTAAATGTCGGACAAAAGGTTAGGGAAACAAAAGGTTTAAATCTAATAGAAAAAATGGTGCTTGCTGATATGTAAATTGAATTCGTTGCAGTTAATGAACGTATTTTAATGAGAATACGGATAACAATTACAAATTAAAGTTCAGTAATTTTATAAAGAAAACGATTACGTAAGAAGTTACAGGACTGCAAGTATTACAGCAGATTCATTAAATTGATGTTAACGAATCGTCATTTTTACCATTATATTTAAATCACTTAGCACCATATTCCGAAACTTCCAATCGAGCGACATTTTATTCGCTTTTTGGATGTCAAAAGGTTTCACGCGTACTTTTCAAATTGTGAAAAAAACATCGAAACTTCTAGAGCACTTTCCTGTACTTATCTATTTAAATATGAGCATTTTTATGCCTAAAGGAACGTTTAAACATTCACACAAAGGAGAAAAAAAAATAATAAATTTTATATTGCGCCTGTGGATTTACACTGTTTTGTTCGCCGATGTTTTGATGGTGTCATACGAACGTATTCGAAGGCGAATTTCATGAACAACAAAAAGCGACCATTCTTTCATGTTGTCTAGCGAGGGTCAAGTAAAACAAAGACGAGAAACATTTTTTCTGTCTCATGTGAAAAACCGTTAGTTAGTACTAACACTTGCAATAATGATTTTAAATATTGGAAATGACGCAGCTAGGATGCGCAAAGGTCCAATAAACCTTTATTTCCGAAAAAAGATTGAGAAAAAATCAACGTAGGTATTAGATACCGAGTGTTTGATTGATTCCGGACCTCCTCAGGAGAATAAATTACTTTTTTTTTCAATGTCATGATGGGGGCGATAGCAACGACACATCAAACATCCGTCTCTTGAATGAAGAACCAAATTCACGCGCTAGAAGGTAAAAAAAAAGTGCAATTTACTTGATCCGAAAATTGGCGAGAAGCCGGAATCAATTTGACACCTGGTACCCACAAGTAGCTAAGACTACTGATAAAGCTCAGAATACCACAATACCCGAAAAAAATTACCGTACTCATTCGTTAATGGCTGTATAGCGTGACCCAATTTGATTTTTTAATACATGAATTTCGAACTTATTTTCCACATTTCCTACAAAATTATTCTTTGTTAAGGGTCACTTTTCCATTTTTTTTTTTTTTTTTTTTTTGATTACATGACAAATGTGTATTATGAATTTCAACACTCGTCCGGAAACTTTACTTGCCCCAACAATTTCAGACGTACCATTAATATAAATAAAAAAGTTGAAGTCTTCCAGACTAATAGTTTTAACTTCAAAATCGAACATTACCACCACTTAGTTTTAAGCATTGATTAAGTACTGGTGTGAAATTTCAAGACTGCTTCCAAATTATACGAAGTGAGAAGTAAGAAGTAAGAAACACTTCCTTCAAATAATTTCTGTGTCTCGTTTACGATCTACACCATTGTTGATGTTTTTTAAAATTTTTATCTAAATTAAGTATGTAATAGCGTTATCATGTGATGCTTTCGTAACCGTTCGACTAAATGATTGAAACGATTCAATTGAGAAGCTTGCCATCGCTAACAAGAATTGATTAGTAATTAAAACGAGTGTGAATTAGGCACGAAGTCATTTTAATAACACTATTTTGTTCATTTAATAATGAATAACAACAAATGCACTTAATTTACATGTGAGCATTAATTCAATAATTGCCTTTGGCGAAAAAAAAGTTAAATCTGTTTATTGAAGTGTCATAAAAGCGAAACGCTAAATAGGAATCAAAGTCTATTTGACGAGAAGAGTTTCTAGGTCAAGTAACTTGAACTAAAAGAATATTTTTCTCTCCTTTAAACTTTAAACTCGAAACAAACTGCATCAATTTTCAAATAGCTGTTGAAAAAACTTCCAACAAAAAAATTAAAATTATTCACGTTCAATGATCAAAAAGTTTAAAATGAAATGCGAGGAAAACCGTGCAAATACGTGATCGATTTAAAAGATTTATACAATGTTGGAATAATTTTAGGTCGGTATTTCGAGTAGAACTAAGTACATTCCGATGAATGGACAATTTCGAAGCCTGTTTCATATTCAAGTATGCACGTTTCAAATTCCGGATACCTAATTAAAGTAACATATTTCATATAGTAAATACCCTTGATTAAACATTGTAGTTTACACATCTTAAACGCAAAATGATGAAAAGCACATAAACTTTTGTACGATATGCACCCGAACTATTCCTATTCATTCAATGTTCAATTTCCCGAGTTTTATTACCCACTTAATTTCATCAAGAGCTTAGAACGGAAGCCCCGAATAAATCCAGATAATTCCTTTTTTGGCTCTTACGGTGCCGGTGTGAAATTTTCCCCAAACATGCTTCATAACACCCATGACTTATCATAGGTATACCAAGTTCGCACCAAAAACCCACCAAATCGCTATTTCCGAGTGATAAATACCATTAATTAATACCTCGTACAAAAAAATGATTTTCAATTAAGAAAAAACAAACGGAAATTTCAATCCTATTATTCCACTGTCTCTGATAGGTTTTTGTAAATTTTTCAAATAGAATTTTAGATGTATTTAAAATCGCAATAATTCAGTAGGTATTAACACGCATTCAAACTTTCAAAAAAAGCACAAAGTTGACACAACACGTAAAACATGGCACAAAAACAACTAGAAAAGGAAATTTTTATTTCCAGTTTTTAGAAAATATTTTGAAAAGAAAGAAATTCTAAATAAAAGTTCAGAAAAATTCATTTTTTTTGAATTTCTACATAACGGCTTCCAAGCTGTTCATTTAAAACTGTGAAACATAAGAAAATATATTTTTCATGAGACCAAAGTTTACAATTTCCTCAAAAACCGGTTGAGTTCGGTTGAATTTGAGGTGTTCTCAATAGGCCATATTTTGTAATAGATAAACACACAGTAATCACGACATGACTTAAGAACATAATTACGTATGTAAGCAGTGACGTACCAATTCAGTTTCGGGGGGAGGGGGCATAATCGATGAAAATCACAACTCCTACTTTCAAAATTTACTTATGTTTTTAGTTTTTTTATTTACCTGGCCACGGTTACTTTTCAATGACGCCCCCTCCCTTAGTACGACCTGACTAAATTTCACGTCAATAATTATCATTTTACTTTTTTCCATAACGATATTGGAATGAAAGAAATTGAAAATAGGAGAAAAAATGGCCCGATCAGAGCGAGAGCGAAAATTTTCTAGTTTTTACTGCAAAAAATGCATTTGCTACTTGAAATACATACGAGTACAACAGCTTAATTTTCCTAACTGATAGTCAAATGTTCAGATTTTTCCAACCGTGGGTGAAAAAAAAAACCATTAAGGGGCAAGTTGTCCCCCTCAGGTCCGTCCGTGTATATATGTAGGTTTAGTATCCCTCTAAGGTATCAACATACCCTGTCGACGGAGTACGTGGTACGTGGTACTTGGACCACTTACACCAATCTAATATAAAATATATAAATCATATAGTAAAATGTATATGAATAAATTCGTGACGCAAGATTTTTTTCACTCTAAGGGTTAAAAAAATACCAACAGATAACTCATTATTGAACTGATCTCTTTGTCATCAATTCTACATTTTCGTTTGCATGCCAACATCCATAAATAACACTGCGCCTTTGGAAAATTTTAGCTTAATGTCCATGGCAAATCGTATTAACCCTGTTATACATTCTCCACAGCTGGTTTTTCAGCGTAAACTTTATGAAATTTCTTTGGCAATATTCCGATTCGATTTATATTCCGCACACTTTCTCATTCAGAGAATTGCCGTAGCAAAAGGTTCTGTTAGAGAAAAACGCCCAAATGCATTCTTTATCAAACTTCTCAAAGTACATGAATTTTCAATGCATCAACATGCACACCTATGAAAGAAAAAAAAGATGTACCAGAGGAAATTCCTAAGACAGCTATTACTATTCTATTCGACTGTTAAATAGATATGTAAAACATATAATTGTACTTACACAGAGTGAATTTGAGAAAGGATCGTTGTTCGCATACACAATTACAAATACGTAAAAATATCACTTATTCTCAAAATTTGTAAGTTCATATTTTTTTGTAACCCCTCTCCACTCCTTGTAACTGTATTTTGAGGAAAAACCAGTGTAAATTATTTTTTTAAATTTCATTTGGGGGTACCGCGTGCCCCCCCAAAAAAAGACCTAGGTATTATATACCTTAACGATGAACATAATTGAAAGAAAATTAATAAATACGAATTTCAAAAAGAACATTTTCCCGACATTGAGATATGTTTTGGAACAACACCAATCACTTATGAAACGCAATTATACGTGTGTTGTAATAAGTTAGTCTAATTTATCAATAGCTGAAAAAAGTGCCAAGTGCCTTTTCACCAGAAATCGTAAGTAGTGTGGGGTATAGTGCCTTCTATCTAGTACCTACGCACCAATAGCATGCGCCTTTTACGTCGTCAGGAAAATCGCTGTTCAGCAAATTTAAAAAGTGCAAAAACGAGTCTTTTCGATGATGTCGTACTAACGGAGTTTAAAACTGCAACAACACTTGTATGTACTGTTTTACTGCCGTTCGTTGTCACGACTTTTTCTCTAAGTACTATTAGCATTCTACGTTTTACTGCGCTCTTAATAAGACTAGACTATTTTTGCTGTGCTATAAAGCAACGTGTACTTTTTAAAACACTTCTCTATGCGACATCAAAGAACAGACATTTGAGACATTGCTTCGATAAACTTTTTTCAAAACCGACGATTTATTTACATATGATCATCGAATATAGGTGTGAACACGAGGTACTAGTGGATGAACATGGTATCTCAACTTTGAAATTGAATTTGTTCATGTAGGACTCGATACATCAATGTTGTAGGTGAAGGAATTGAAAAATGGAAAAATGTGACATCAGTAACAAACAACTATGGCAACATTTGTGACTGGAAAATTGTGTAAAAAAATTGTTCATTCTTGTACCAATCATTAGTAAAATTATTTAAATATGTATACAAATTAAGAATATCACACCTACGCATAGATCCACTCTCATTACCTAGTTCATCCAAAACTAGATAAGTAGATAAGTGACTATTCTGAAGAAAAAAAAGAAGACCTAACCGACGATACTTCACACCAAAAGTTTAAAAAAATTAAAATTGTTATTTTATGCAGTAAAGCAATGCACTTGTTTGTTTTATTCATTGACATATAATTACACAAAACATGAAATACGAGTAGGTAGGTACTATAATGTAAATTTAATACCAATGCTCAAAATCTTAAAGCAACAAAGTCTACAGTCCAAGTAGTCATTCCTAATCTAAAACACCATTATAAGCAATTGATTCCCTAAATTAAAGGCTAAAACTCACTTTACTCATATTTTTTCCTGAAATCATTCATTTTATATTGAATGGCTCTTTTGTTTCAACGTGGAAGACGCCATCGTCAAGTAAAATGAAGTCTCTTTCTGCTAAAGGAATATGGTACTTCAAAGCCAGCTTCGTTAAAATTTTCATATTTCACATTTTCTATCCTTCACATAACAGGTTTCTTACCCCACAGTATATATCCAACGCATTTCATTTCCACTCTTGAAAATTTCTCTTTGTAGTGCTACTGCTTTTTCGTGCTTGAACATGCACATAAGAGTCTTATTATCAACGGTTTTTTTCATTTTTTTTATTATTTTAATGTATAGGTATATGTATGGTTGCTTTTGGTACAGTTTTTGTTTTCATTGTGTTTCATTGTATCAGTAGTTCGTTGAATACTTTAAAATTTATCCAAGTTTTTCAAAATAATTAACCGTTTTTTTACCTCTTTTAAACGTAAGTCAGAACAAACTATTTACTCAAGTAAAAAAAAAGTACTAAATATACGTCATGAACAAAAATTACCTTAATTTGTTTAACAAATGAACAAAAATCTGCAATTCCTTAATTACATCAGTATTAATTCCTACAGTTGTTTCGATTTAAAAATGCAATTGGCCATACTTGCCTATTAGCGCCTACTTTCAACTTGCTAGTAACAATAAATTTTTGTTTACATCTGAAAAAAGTTCGATTTTTCATCTTCCCTTTAAATAATACGGTGCACGGAATTTTTCTCTCAGTGTTTATAATTAGTTGCTCAAAAATAAAATTTATCGTCACAATAACGAAATTTAAATTTCGGTGAGAAAATATTTATTAAATTTTCGTCGGCCATTAGGCGGAAAAACGGAAAATGAAACGCGAAAAGCGACCAAAGAGGGAGGACAAAAATTCATAGTTTGCACGAATAAATGAATTGCACAAATAAAAGTATATTTAATTAGATCTAATTACTATTTTTAGAAAAGAATTATATAAAATACCAACTTTTTTACAGCGGAATAGCTGGGTAGAAATTATGAAAAAAACTGAATTGCAAATAAGCATTTACAAAAGCTCGAAAGTATTTTCAAAGGAAAAGAAAAATTTTAAAAAAAATAATTAAATTCAGAATACAATGTGAAATTCCATTTCGAATAGGTACTTTATATTTTATTTAGTGCTGCAATTTTTTCGCACATAAAACAAAGAATAAAGATTTTGAATGAAAAAATTTAAAAAAAAAACAATTATTTTTTCGGTTTTATTTTATCAAACTTACATTTTTAGAGCAATTTCAGAAATCCAATCTAATTTGGCATCAGAAAGTGCAACTAATTTCTTTTGATAGCTCCCTTCGATAAGCCTCCAATCCTCTGCGAAGAGACTATCACCGCAGATACTGTTTATTTTATATGCTTGCTTCGATGAATTAGTCTGCTGGTTTCACCGTTTCTCGTAAAATAAAATATACGTTTTCAAGGTATATTCTTCTTCGTGCTAACAATCTGGAGTAAATCCAAATGCCAAAGTTGTTTCGCTCTTATCATACCTATTACCATCCTAACCGTTTAGCAGTATATAAGAATTCATGCTTTCACCAGTACTTTCAAGGGGTTTTCTATAATAAATTTCAAATTGATACCATTCAGGCAGGCGAAGATTTACCAAACGAAATCGTAAATTTTTATCATGATAAGTACGTGTAGTTTAAATTACGTGAAGCATGTTTTTTTTTTGTCTTTATGCATGGGGTATAAATGCAATAACGATTTCAAATTTTTCAAGCATAATGTACAATTTCAAAAAAGAGGAATTACTTTTGTATCACATTTCACACATGCTCATTGTTTGCGTTCAAGTTAACCCTGGGTAGAGAAACTGTTCATTAATCATATCTTAAGGATAATTTCCCGTTTTCATGAATAATTCACTTGAAATCATAAATTATCATTAATCGGCCACATTTTACCATACTAATAAAATGAAATGTTCTTTCTTTCGCAAGATGAAATTTTATTCGAAATAAATTACTATAAATTGACATTTGAGCTGAGAACAGTAAAACATTCAAAAGCCAAATCAACAGAATGATACTAAAACTATAGAAATATTCACCATAATTTAGTTTAAATGTCTCAAAATACATATAAGTCCAGCCATCATGGATAGACGTAATCTCAAGTTGTATGAACCTACTACATAGTACCTTACCTACTAACCCAACTTACACATCAGACAAGCTAAAAGCAAATATATTTACATAGGACCTATATTTTTTGAGTTATCATCGAAAAAACAAATGCACAGATAGATAAACTCTGAATTTGTTTACATACATGCGTCTTCGATGGCAACGCTTGAAACGTGTTTTCAATTGAATTGTGGAGCACTGCGAACGACTGTAGGTGTCTCAGTGCACATGAGTAAGATAGTTAAATGTGTTTTTTCAAAGATCAGGTAGATACTGGATACACAAAATCCTTTCCTTAACATATTTTGAGTGACATACCAGATGTCCATACGGATTAAACTCATCTACTGAGAATTCTCATCTTTGCAATTGAGTGGTAAAACTTACCAACGTTGGTTTAAAGCGATCACTGCTGCCAACCCAAATTATTATATAAAAAATCTCTGGAAAAATGGCCGCTTGGAAACCTAGCTAGGCCTGCTGCGTTATTTTACATCATAAAAAAATAGTTTAAAAAGGAAAAAAGTCTTAAAAGATGACCATTTCAAAAACGAAATTTGAGATATATAACTTCAAGTGAATGATGTAATGTATGTAACCAGTGTAACATATTTTCTCATATTTTGAGTATTTACTCATAATAAAATAACGAATCGTTAAATCAGTAAATCAATTCTGTAATAAACGCACAATAATAAAAGGAAATTGCATAAATGAATTAAATCGATTAAAAACCATAAAAAGTTCAATAAATCATTACCTACATAGTTTTTATGCATAAATATAGTCATCGCATGAAATGGTACCATATGATAAACAAAATAATGAACGTAAATTTAAATAACATAACTTGGAAAACTAGCATTATCACGGGAATATTGCGCATAGGTCTGAAATGTTTTGAGGTTTCCACCAACCCGTTGCCATTTTCACTGACATAACGGCGAATAGTCATAACAAAATTTCCCGGTATGTAAAAGCGAATCGAACGGTGTAATAAATTTTGCGACAACTGGAGCGTGTGTAAATTGTTATCATTCGATATTTATGTCTGCTAAGAGATACAGAATCTACGAATCCATTAACTTCTAAACTACGTATACATCGTACCGTCAAAAAAAATATAGCTATTTGAAATTTTTTTCAGACAGGATTAAAACTGTAAATTAAAAGAAATGTTTTGTTTTTAAGATCACAAAATCCCACCTCTCATGGTTCAATTTACGTTGAATGCGCTGGATACTCATTTTTTTAGCATTGTTTCAAAGGAATAGCGTTACTATTAAATCGTTTTTAATTGTGTGAAACTTCAAGCCAGAAAACGTCGAAAGGATCCATTTTAAAACTTGGTTTTTTGTCTCAACTTTGCTTAAAACGATTTTCAAATTTAATCAGATCTGAATGAGAACCACAGCGCGATGTCATTTATCACAACACCGCCTTATCACGCAGCGATAAACTATTTACATTTTGAGATAAACCGTTAGATTACTTTTGAGCGATCGTTTACCTATTCGATGCACGCACACGAGCTTTTACGTAGTAACTACTCATGAACAAGAAAATTATGCATCAAAATTACGCTCTTGTTGACTTTTGTTGAATAGATATCTATTTATTTATCCAAAAATTATCGGCACTTCTTTCAGGCTAACGACCTTTTTTTTGTTCACCGAGTAAATGTCATACCCTGTAACGAAATCTTTTTCATGACGAATCGTTACGACAGTTTTACGTTGAAGGAAGTTGTGTGCAGGAGAAAGATGTATCGCAGCTGTTTAACGATTACGCTAAAAAAAATATACACACATACGCGTCCAGAATTGTGATGCGCACGCGGAGTTTCAAAATTTAAAAAACATAATATACGTGTGTATGTGAGTCTGTTGTCTTTCTAACCCTTATCATAAAGGAAGTAACATGTGTGCAATGCCATTATTTCTTTTCGCCGGTGCTCTATTGTTGTAGGTTTTCATTTTGCACGAATATCAAGCACTAATTATTCGCGACGATTTTTAAATTTTAATTTTTTAAAAGAATTAGAATCAGCTGAGCACATCAAATAAACGCTATAACAGGCTAAAATACATGTAGGTGAAACACAAACGATTAATTTTCGACTTTTTTCCAAAAATAGTTACGTCCACGTAAGAAATAATTTTTAAGCACACAGTAGAGGCATGGCCACATGAAAGGTGCTTTCACTTGTTTTAGGTGATTCCTGCGAACTTTTAGAACTTTAAATGCCATATAAGTTGTAAAATGATTTTTTACCATAATACAACTATTTTTGGGAGAAGGAGGAGAGGGGGAAGATTCGAAAATAAGTCTGGGAAGAAATCACTAATATCTTACCCTGCTAAAACTTATGCTAGTGTAAAGAAATTCGCCTCATAAAATTAATTAATTGAAAATAGAAAATGTAAAGATTTAATAACAAACTTATTAACACTCAACTATCAACAACAGTTTAACAATGCGTAAAAAGGCACACCTGATCTTATGTCTTATTTGACTATTTCATTAACGCCTTGTGAAGAGTTATAATTTTTCAAAGCGTCATACATGTTTAGGTATAAATATGTAAGTGCATAAATACGATGAACAAACGAGTTGAATTATTATGCATAGATTTACAGACCAATAATACTTTACGCAGGGGGATAAAAACTGAGAAGTACATCAGAGATGCGTTATAGGTATCAGGAACCCAATCAATCTCCTAATTATGTACTTCAAATATCGTGAATAAATTTAATTAAAATACATTCGATGTATTGACAAAGTATCCAATTTATTTCAAGTTAGTTGGTGGTTAATTGTAAAGGTACATGATCCATGAACACTTTTTAAACTTAGTTTATATAAGACATATCCAAAGCCTAATCATTTCATAAAAATCATGTAACCCACTTTTTGTGAAATTTTTTAATTCAAAGTTCAAAAATTAAATTATACAAATGAGATGAATACAACGGTACATTCCAACTTACCAAGTAAGGTATTACAAAAGTGGTACTTTACAAAGATATAACAAAAGCGTTGAACGAATGAAGACGGTTTCTATTTCTCAACACAAGATTTGCGTAAATTGAAAAATAAGTAAAAGAAAGTACGTACTTTACGTTACGCCCAGAATAAGGTAAACCGACAATTGGTTTTTATTTTCCCAGGAACAATTCTCGACAGCCATCAAATATTCTGAGTATGGAATACATGTTGAAATTGAACTTTTGAAGTTACAAGAGACAAAGGTTTCTCAATTACTTTTTTACTTCTGAAAGGTAAGTATTTGCATATAATTCTATTGCATACTTCAAGGAAAAGGGTGTAAGACATTTATTATTAATTTATTATTTCACTTAAGCATCGCTACTATTTTCATTAGATGTTTCAGTGATATTCAAACTACATATTTTTAAGCTCTAAATCCGCAGATACTCGTATATTTTGTATTTACGCGTTGCAGCATAGAAAGCACAACCGCCATTCAAATACCTTCGTAAAATAAGATACTTATTTATGTACTTTATGAAACACTGAAAAGCAAAGATATCCTTCATTGAAGTATTGTGACCGTTTTTGCAACCATTGTATTCGGCAAAATACTAGAAAATGTTACTCAGCTAGTATTCGATTATTCATTTCAAAATTCGAATTTAGAAAATAAGATGCCAGAAATTCATTCACGAGAAATTGAGCAATGTAACAGTTGCTTGATCGTTTACAAATTCAACCAAATTTGAGGTTTATGTTCCATACAATTGAGTGTACACAAGTAAATCAATTTGTTTTTCATGATTAAAATGCTGACTGACAAAATACCGCTCCCAGAATCAATTCGAATACTGAGCACAATAATTTTTATATCATATGCTCTTTCACAGAAAAACAATTATTTTTAAAATGTCAATTTTGAAATATTACGATATACTTACTTCTTACTTACCTACCTATCAACTAATTCGCTAAATTTTCAAAGAAAATAAGTTAATGCATTCGTGCTGGCAAATTTTTAAATCTTTGTAATGACTTGATTTCGGAAACAGCAAAAGAAAGAAAGACTGAAAATAAACAAGTACGCTTGTTTTGTAATGCAGAAGCGCAGAAAATCATGAATACTTTAAAAAATCACCATAAAAAAAGAAAAAGAAGAAGAAATAGAAATCTATACGTTTTTAGACTAACATCAACAGGAAAAAAGGTAATTCATCTCTTCAGCCTAGGTTCAAGTAATAAGAAAAATACGCAATTTATAATGAGTATTTGAAAACGGCTTTCTAAATATTTTTTTGAACTTGACGTGATTAATGACGTATTCTCCGCATGATGTCATATTTTTCTTTATTTACTTTTTGCAATATTTTACAAGTTTGTCATTTAATAAACTTATAAAAAGTTCTCAACGACATAGTTCAATGAATGATTTTGGTTTTTCGCCAATATCAATAATATTTCGTATAAAAAAATAGGTAAATATCTAGATAAGCTTCACATGTGCGAATACGTTACAGGTACAAATAGTAGGTGCTTAAGTGTATTAACGAAAATTGTCTTCATCCGTTCGTTTCACGCGTTAAGTAAGCGTGATAAGCACTAAAAATTTGTAAAAACCGATGGAATATACGTACTAACCAATGTAAATAGCTTTTTAAGTTTAATTTCTCGTGATTAATTTCTGACAGTTGAAAAAAGTCCTCGTTAAAATATTTATAAATACCTTTGGTAAACAGGTAAATAGTAGAAATAATCTAAACAAACGTTCTATTTCTGTCATTTCAAGTTTTAATTGTCAAAGCTGATGGACATAAACGAGGAACCAATTCAAATATAATAGTTTTTCCACTGTAATATTTTATAGTATGTATGCAATTTACCAGGGCCGCGCAAAGAAGATCCGGGCCCCGGGAAAAATTATGCGGGCCCGATATTTTTTCCAAATGGCCCGTTTTTTTTATAAGGGCTTAAAACGCAAGCGGGCCCCTAAAAAATCCAGGTCCGAGGGAAATCCCCATCATCCCTTCTGATTGGGCTTGTAATTTACTCATCCAATACTTTGGTTGGAAACCAAACCAAAGCTTTTTTCATATTTTTAGTTACGTGACAAAAGATACAACTACATGTATTTACTTGATGAACTATACTTATTAAGATGATTTCATAATTTCTGGTTACATGTTAAAATTTGATTTTTACAAAATTCAATAAAGCGTTTCCAAAAAAAGTCTCATCAAAAAAATTATTTATCACGTGAAAATCCACGTACTCATAAAACCTCAATCGTTTGTAAATTGTAACATAAAATTGAAAAGCAACGAAGTCCACGCGCATGCGCAGCAACACAATTTGTTATCTGTACACCGAAACGAAAGACAAGTTTATTGTAGATTTCACGATTCACGTGGTTTCACTTCGTAAGTTCGTGGCTGATGAAAGAAAAAAATTATAAACAAAAATCACTCCGAAAAAAGTTTTCTCATTTATTTCAACACGTGATGATCTTTGTACTTGAATTTTTTTCATTGGCAATTATTTTTATAAACGTAGTTAATATTTTGTTCGAAAATTATATCAAATGCAATAACATGCAGATATATTGCATACATTATTCGTTATTCAAGTTTATGAACCATACAATATTTGTAATATCTAATTACCTATTTTTTCAGTCATTTTGGCTGATTGCCATTTTGTTGCTTAAAAATTATTTAATATCATATCAAAAAATTCATTAAGCTACATTTTTTTTAAAACCCATAAAGGAATGGTAGTTAAGTAAGTGCTAGGTGAACAGTAGTCGGTCTAACATAATGTTCATAAAAGTACGGCGCAGCGTCAGCAATTATGTAACGACGGTTGTTTTTTCATGTACAAACAGATACTAAATAATTCAACTATACTCACACTCAGGAACGTGGGATATTTCCTATTTTATTGGTAACAACGAAACAAATCTCACCTTGTCACCTATGTGTATCAAATGTTATCTGTTGTATCCTTTATATGACTCAAAATCACACCTGAACATCCAATTTTCAATTTTTGCATAACACAAACAAAAATGTAATGAATTGTCGAGACAATTCGATTCGTAGTTCACTATTATAGAATGAAAAATACATTCTCAACATTGCGATTAAGTATATCGGATTTCCACGGAAACGCTATTGGATAAGTCTCTATTTTTACCAAGAAGTGATGTGGGTAACCGTTATTAAATGCACGCAATAATACTTGTCTTATGATTATAGGTTTTTTTGTAGTTGAAGTTCCGAGTTTACGTAACATGGGGTTTATAAGTTGACCGTATGTTGTAACCCCGATTTTTATAAAAATTTAGTCGCAAAAATCATCTTTTCAGTTTGATTAAGACGATGAATATAATTCACGATGACAAATTTCCTCGACTATTTGAATTGTAACGCTAATTTAATTCCAAAGGTTGGAATTCATTTTTTTGTTAGCGTACGTCTTAAACAGAATATCTTTTTTGAAAAGAACTTGACGCTTTTTGTTACTGCGAGTTCAAATGTTATACATTCGACAATAAGAACAAACTTAGGTAGGTAGCTAGGTACTTAGTTACTTGCTTCATAGCACCTAATACCACGGCACTTTGTTACCCACCATTGTGAAAATATGAATTTTTATGCTGAATGAAGAATGGTGTTTTATAGGTTATTTACTTTAGTCGAATTTGCTATTCACCAGCCCAAAAGTTCAGCTTCTATTGATTTTTTTCAACCACATTTGTGTAGCATAATGGTACGCGTCTGTATTCCGTTTATATTTGAATCGCTGATGCAGATTCAGATCCATTAAATAGTATTGAAGCTTACATTTCACTGCTGACAATGCTCCGCCAAACGGGCTGCACTGGTGTTTTATTGATGAAGTCGACGGTATGGTTGTTTTCGTTTGACATTTGTCACCGGTTAATTCGACAGGTAAGAAGCTTTAATATAAAATAGTGTCATTCCCCGGATCAGAGCGCTTTTCTCATTCCTGTAGCTCATCCGAGACTTCACATTCGTTTAGCAGCATGTTCGTTTTGTCTATGCGTTTCAAAACGAAAATCCAAATTCTTTAGCAAACTTACCGATGGAATGATTTCCATCGTTCTGCCAGATTCGTTATTTTCTGAAGCTTAATTCAATTTTAATACGAACTTTCATTCAAATTGCTAAATATTTTAGCAAAACGTTGAACTTTTTTGCTCTCAATTAAGTTTCCGTTTTTTTAATACGGTAGCACTTGTCTCTCGATATAATTTATATATAATACTTAATTATATCATTTAAATGTATTTTCAAGCTATTAATTTCGTAAAAACACACATAATGATAGAAATAATGAAATGTGTGCTGTTATATGAGACAATCTTCAGAATGTTCAAGTCTGATAAGGCATCTTATAAATACTAGTGAGAAAAAAATACGAATCGGTTTCCAATAACTGAAAAGTTACTCAAATGTCTCTCACAAGCGAAGCAAGCATTTGATTTTGTACAATAAAAGCAGTGAGGTTACAGTTCACTCATGCCCAAAATACTACAATATTAATGAGCGAAAGGGTTAGATTATTAAATGAGGGAAACTGGAATTATTCTCGTAAAGTGGTGGCTTTGGTAGAAATCAAATAGTAACCGCTGAGTTGAAAGACAAGTACCCTGATATCCCATTTAATTTCATTAATACCCCTCTTAATATGTTCTGTTTGGAAAAAAAAACATCAACCTACTATACATATATCTTAATAAGATAATTTAATTTCATGCTTTGATTGTTTCAATGCACCAGTATTAAAATGTTAATATTAAAATCTTACTATGTAGTATGTACATGTAACAATGCGTTAATCATATACTTACTTATCAAATTTTTTTTCACAAAAATAGAATAATTTCAAAACAACACTTTTTTCTGTTAAATAAGAAATTTACATATATTTTACTGATTCAAATAAATAAACCACCTATTTTCAACATGAGAAATTTCATTCAAAAAAAAAAAGCTAGAATTACTTAATAAAATGTTTATTAGGAAAAAAATTTGGTAAAAATTTATTGAAGAACAATTTTGACCACAATCACACAAAAAAATAAAAAACAAGAATAAATTTTGAAACTTAAGAAGACTCACGAACATTCCTATTGCGCTCTCCATGAAATGTAAACATTTCGAAAATAATTTAAACTTATACAAGTTGTATCTTGTACACAGGCCCAATCAGAAGGAGAGAAAAAGCGGGGTTTTCCCCGAGTCCGGATTTTTTTAGGGCCCCGTGTGCGTTTCAAGCCATTGTAAAAAATATAACGGGCCCTTTGGAAAAAATGACCGATTCTCGGAAAAAATGTGGGGCCCTTTCGAGGGAAGGGGGTCCGTATAATTTCTTTCCGGAGCCCGGATTTTCTCTGAACAGTCCTGCTTGTTCAGATATTAGTTTATATTGCAAGGCACTTGAATCTTCGTTAATAACTCCAAAGTAAAGGCGTTCAAAAACAAGTTTTGCAAGTTTTAAAAAAGTAATTTCCCTTTCTGTAAACATGCAAATGTTGAAAATTTTTACTGCTCAAGCTGTAACTTTTTTTCGGATTTTACTGAATACAAAATAAAAAAGTGGTATGCTCAAAATGACAAAATAACTTCGTTACAAAGCAAACACTTTTTTTTCATTATTAACAAAACGCAATAATGAGTAATATATGAAATGAATGAATGAATTAACGATGAATTTTGAACACTTTAGAAATTGAATCACGTCAACCTAGATCATCGAATGCGGTTTCTGAACACTCGTATCTATACAAGTAGGTATCAGTATAGCATACTTGAAACAATGTCGTTTAGACAGTTGTGAATACTTCTGTATGATAATAAATGGGTTATTTTCAAGTAGCCGAGTCCGCGACATGCAGAAAATAAAATTTCAAGTTTAGCGTTTTACTAATCATAATCTGTTCTGATGCCTGTCACAGCAAATAGTCAAAATTATACACCTGGTAACATTTCTCTTGTTGCTGCATTGAGTGTAGTAATGTTGATTTATAATTTTAACATCTACACACCCACGTAGCAAGACGAACGAAAAGCTAAACTTCATAATGTAATTCATATACTTACTATAAATAATATTAACTTTGCGTAGCAATTAGCAGATTGTCGCTAGATGATGGTAAATTACGCATATTTTATGAACACACTGTTATTTCAACGTTCGTCTTTAAACGACTAGGCGCTCGTAAAACTGTTAAGTAAACTTCATCAGCTTGAGCCTGAGCCTTTTCGTTTCATGATTAGAATTACTTTGAAATAATGACACGAAGAAAATTTTCACCTTCATAAAAAATGAATAAGTTCAATATTCAGGTATCGATTCAGTTAGTAAAGAAATACAAATAAAAACGAAGGAATTAATTTTTCAAAAAGGCGAAACTTGATAGAACTTTAACTAGGTAGTAAGGACTAAGGAAGTACATAGCTGTACAACATGAAGTTCCGTCATTTTGTCGTTCACGAAAATATGTACCTAACTTGGATGAAATTGCTGCCGCTATTATTCGCAAAATTTTCGATCTTCGATCAGTTAATCGCTGTTTAAGTCATGATTGAGAATTTTTACACACAATTGAAATAAGTATCGACTAAATATACCAACCGATTTTAAAGAGAATTTATAAAACGTAAAATTGTGTTATACGTACATATTTCAATTATAATTAACATATGATAATTTTTTTCCTTTCCGAAACCATGAGACAAAATCATGATAACTATGTACCTAATATGAAAATTGTTTCCCCAGAAACCCCGTCTAATGGGCACAACGAAATCACATTAACCGATTTTTTTAAATATTTTTTGTAACAAAAAAAAAGTTAGAAATCTCACTATATAGTATGTGTCAAACAAAAAAGAATGATGCTGAAGCAACCATAATACACTTTAATAGCAATCGTTTACAGTGAGTGCACGGTTCAAGTTTGAAGTTTGAAATGTACTAGAAGAGAAGGTAATTTATTTGCAAGTAAAAGTTGCATAATAAATCACCATTTTGCATATATTGCCATTTTAAGATTTTTTTCTAATTTCATCTCACGTACTAAATGAGAACAGTTTGCAACTCCAACTTGAGAATGATTTTGAACGGATATTTTTCAAATCAATTTATCATCTAATAAAAACCAAGGACAGATACTTTTTACGGGAAAAAGGTTCGATTCCTTTTCTACGAGTACATTTGATTATTTTTAATCTACTTATTTATTCACTTGGCATAAGTATCGTATTTTCAAAAATTTAATCTATTATCTCACATAATGAAAATACGGTATCACGATAAATGAACTATCGCATTCTGTTCACTTTTAGTTTCGTCGTCCACACGGTTTCCATAAAAAAAAGCAGTAATAAAAAATGATGCGCGCAGCTTTTTTTACTTGGCCTTTACGATATCCAATCAATTTTCTCGATTTTTTTACCGACAGTGAAATAGTCAACTGAATTGGGAAAATTCTTTGAAAGGAACACGCCAAAAAAGTAATGGAAAATAATGCATCAAACGTATAACATTTCATTTTTACAACAATAATTCAACACCTGACGGGTATTTTCTCACTTCAAAAAGATTCGCTCATTTTATAACTTAAAACCGACCACCTCGCCAAAAAAACTGGCAATGACATTTTACATACTTTCTACGATTTAACAATTTATGAAAGCAGGTGGACTATCAGAAAGAAAAACTTTAATGTATTTACCAGCGAAAATAAATCAAATAAATTACGTACCCGTGGATTAGCACAATGGTATTTTTTCAATGATTTTCAAATTACTGTCCGTAATTAATATGAAAATTTGTTCATATAAATGTACTCGAGGAACCTTATTACGACTGCTATTCACTCGTTAAGGAAGTACCTACGGTGAAATTACAAAAAAAAAAAATTTCGAATTTTGGCCATTATACAAAGAGGTATTTAATTACTAATATTGAACGAAGAAATGTAAACGAAACGAATGCCAAAATTTCGACATTAACTTATTTACTTTGTTTATTTCTAGTTTTTCAAGACTCGCGAGTTCCTATAATGTATCGAATGAATGGCTTTTGACGACAGATGTACATGACAACAGACTATTTCTTTAACAAAATATTTTTACCGCCACCCGTGCGTACGTAAGATCAAGTAGTTACCTCTTTTCGGTTTAGGCGCGAGGTTGTTAATTTAAAACTTTTCGTGTATCCATTTTAATATATTAATGGTTCATTAACATACTTAATGATGATATTTGCAATTATATTCCAATTCCCCGAATGATTCTAAAATTGTTTTTTTCATTTTCACGTCATCTCAGTCAATAGACGAGTAAGGCTAATTACGCAATACTTTGTTTTATAACGTAGGACCACTTTAAATCTTCAACGTTTTGAAAACTCAATCCCAAATATATTACTTTACTAATTACTCGCAAGTTCACATGCGTTCTAGTCGATATATCGAAATACGCGTTCTTACATCCACATAGCACAATAATTATCAGGCCATTCCAAAAGAACAATTGGACCAAATTACATGGCCGACTCTTGTCAAGGACTTTACTTTCAAGATGAAGTCAATCCTCAATCGAGAGAAATTACAGTGAGCATCTAGGGAAGTGGAAGCCAAAATACGAAACTTAGCGACTTCATATCGTTATGTGAAAACTGCATGGAAAATACCTCAGCCAAAAATGGTGCACAGGAGAGAACGTTTTCGAGAAAACACGATTTATTTAATATTCATAGTTGACGAAGAATTTTGCTAGCGATCATCTAAACGTAAAGTAGAAAATTGTAAACATTTCAACTTAAACTCGTGCAAATTATGTTCAGAAATTTAACAAATATTCAGTTGAATATGATTAAACAGCTACTAAAATTATTAGGTGACATAGAAAACAAAATAGGTAAATTTTTAGCATATCACATTCTTGTATTCAATGGATAGTAGATGATATTTTTCAGGTGCAAAAAAGTTGAATACGTGAGACAAAATTCCGGTGAAGATGCAATTAAACGTGAAATTTCAGCGTTGTGAAAAGATGAATAAAAAGTTATAACGTATTTCTTTTAAATAGAAGAAGATTATAAAAAATAATACGCGCAGCGTTACTTTAATCAGTATTACGACAGGCAAGTTTAAATTATTGTAAAAAAAATCGATAAGGAGATGATAAATTAATTAAATGCTTTCACAGCGCAATTGAAATGTGTCCGGCAATGTTTAATTGATAAATAGAAGAATGTAGTCATAAATATATTTTAATTTATTCACAGGGTACCTAACGGATTTTTTTGTTGAATGCTTTTTCGCTACTTTTTTACTAAATTTTCAAAAACCTTTCAACTGGCTTCCTCGTTCTCCAGCGAGGTCAAATTTCGGATTAAAGAAAAACCGGTTTGAAAAAAAAAATCAAATTTAAAAAATGTAAATGTGACGTCACATATTCCGACAGTGCTGCCAATTCATAAAAAATTGCTAAACAATTATTAAAAATGTACAATTTTTGTATAATTTTTTCAAAAATATTTCGTGTTTTCAGGTTTCTTCATTCTTGCACTGCTTTTTGACAAAAATCACTTGTTCTTCACTACTTTCACTACCTGTTAGATGCCCTGATTCACAAAAATGATACCGATTTTATTTACAAACAATCCCGAGGTTGACTCTAATGATAAACAATTTTTCTTAAAAGTAAACAAAATATTTTCGCGACCATGAATTTATAAAAATCAAAAAAGTAAAATCAAAACAAATAGAAAAACAATTTGGAAAATTAAAAAATATTAAAAATTTCCTTGGAAAATTAAAGGTAATTCAGGGGACCGCAACATTTGCTCCTTTTGTAAATTAGAATGATTTTTAAATTTAAAAAGAATTTATGAAATTAAATTATATAGTAATACATAAAATTTCACTGCTTCGTACAAAAATGGCTATTTCATGTTAATTAAATTAAATCAAGCAAAATTTCCGCTGGAGAGATGCATGTTGTTCGTCTGATATAATACGAAAATCATCAATTTGTACATCAATATTACGCAAAATGTGGAAATGCATTGTCTTCCCAACACAAGTGGAATGAACTTTCACGAAAGGAAAACGAGGCCAAAAATGCTCACGCGTGAAAGATTTTACCTAAATAATACAAAAAAGTCGAAGTAAAAAAATACTTGGAAATCCGCCAAAGTTCAAGGTTTCAAATTTTTCATAACAATTACATTCTGAAATTTCTTTTCTTGCATAAACTTACACGGTCTTTGGAAAACTTAATAAAAAATTTGTTTTTTAAAAGCATAATATTCGATAGATAATTCGTTAGAGCTTCGTCGAGTTGTATCGAATTCTTCGACAAAAAAATAAAATCATAATCTGCGAAAAACCCGCACAAACGATATTTTTTTATCGATATTCTTCTTTTATCTATAATTCAGCGAAACGCTCACAAGCTGAAATTGACTTGGAACAGATAAACGTTTTCCTCCCTTCAATTTATCCCGCATTGCTCCACTAATATTCGAAAACAGTCTAACGAAGACAGAAGGAGGAAAATACGAAATTCATAGCCGATTACACCGATGTGCAGTGAACTGACAGAAAACTCTGATGATGCTTCTGATGATAGTGAAGGCAACGAAATGCAATATAAAGATATTCCATCGAATGAATCTATCTCTGTCGTCTACGTAAAACGCGTTTTCTGCCAAAGAACTGTATTGTAAATATTATCATACCGAAAAAGGGTTAAAAGTGACAAAGCAAAGGGGAAAGTGAGTGTTTTTAAACCTAGGAACTTCGTTCTCAAACAAATTTCCTCTTTTCATACTTTCGCGTTATCTTTTCTCTTTTCGCTTCAACTTACATATACATCAGAACTATTTAGTACATGTACCTAGTACTTGCTACTTTACTTAGTACCTACTTAAATACTTACTTATACATCATTGGATATTATTTTCTAAACCAGCTTTACAAACTGAAAATTCTGACAAAAGTTGAGCATTGAAAATACAGAATGCCCAAAAAACATTGAATGATGATTTCAAAATAAAATAAAAAATACACATTATGTAATTATAAAATAGTTAAATTATGACATTATCATAAGCTGTTCTTATGCTGTTATCGTCACTACACTCAAAAGAAAAATTTTGAAAACTCGGCTTCAGTAGAATTAGGTCATTTTGTAAAAAAGAATTCGCTTTATTACTTTTGAACAATAAAACAGAGAAGACACTTTTTGCCTCGAAAATACATTTACCTTTCTTTTCTTTCAATTCGCCTATTTTCATTTGTGATGTCAGCAATCAAATATTGCAACAAAAATAGCATTAAACTTTATTAGAGTTCTTTGTGGAGTTGAAGAAATCAAAAATGTTTTTTTTTTGGTTCATGCGGTAAAAAATTAAAATTGTGGGAAGCTTTTAAGCATGATTCTTGGCGCAAGGAACTTTCGTTCTTTAAGAACCTGAAAATTAATTTTTTCATAAAACAGTTGCAATTTAAAATACGGGCAATTTCGACGAAATTCAATATTCGCAATTTTTTTCAACTCGATTCAGTGCGTGTGTGTAATTGAAGTACAAATTCAGCAATTTGTCATAACTTTTTTTATACCAAACAAAAGGAAACTAAAACAGCGGATAGTTTCTAATCCCTCCGCGTTTGCTTTTCCTTTTATGTACATGAAATTTATTTATTCTGCTGGACCTCTTTCAATTCTCGGTCTGCATATTTACAATCGAGCTTATTACGTTTCCACTTCCCATTTTTATCGCCGCTTTCTTTTCTTTTCGCGCCTTTTATTTTTTTTTTAATTTTCTCTTCTATTTCTTTTCCATTTCTTTCAGCAAAAAAGTTTCCATTCGTTTTGAAAATTTATGAGCGACTATATTACTCAGTGCTACTGATTAAACGAAGTTAGTGTATTTTATTCCTTTTGATGTAATTTACGACTTGGTTTTTAAAATTTTTCCTCCATCATCTTTAATTTACCCTTGCCCGTTATGAGAATTCGGTGTTGAAATTTCACCTTTTTTCCTTGTGCTTTAGGGAAGTCTGTGTACTGTATATTGATTGAAATTAATTCAATTTAAAATAATGACTGTACCGAATAGATTTTAAATTTGTATTTCGATTATTGTCAAGCCAATTCTTGCTTCGGTAACATTTAATCAGACGAAAATCTGAAGAGGTAATGAAAATCTCGAACGTGATAGTCGCGAATTGATACTGATGGTACGCTACTAGCCATTGAAAATGCAACCACGTAGGTAAGTATTCCTTTTTCTTTGAAGTTTATATCAAATGATTTTTAAAAGCTGTTCATTTTATTATATCTATAGATTATTCGAAAAAATTCACTTTATTTTCCAGTAAATTGAAAAACGCGCATTTACCTTTATTGTTTCTTTTTACGGAGTTTTTCTTAATAAAATAGACAAATAACAGTTTTTCTTAAATTTTAAGCTGAAACGAGCTTCTGCTCATATAATCAGAATCCCATCTCTGATAAGCACTTTTTGCATTAACCGACACATACCTACTACCTAATACCTATCGAGCATTAAATTATTTATTAGGTACCTCACCTTACCTTACTTACTCCCCCGCAAAAAACTACCAATAAACTTTTAATAAACTACCATTAATTAAAGTTAACTAGTAGTTCACTACCAGAACTTCGATAAACTACTGCATTATTGGTGATTTCATGATCAATCGATCACTCGGTATGTGTCGGTTAATGCAAGAAGGACTCAGAGATATGATTCTGATTGTTAGTAGAAGATCGTTTCAGCTTAAAATTTATGTCCCTTAACCCTTAACCGGATAATTAGTCTAAAGACTAAGTTAGGAATTTTCGAGGAGACGTGGCGACCTTCTTCACAAAATTACTGTAGTATTATTAAGGTTGGTAACACTGCGTTATTTGCATTCACGCATTTCAAAAGTTGATAAAGTTACTATGATGATGTCTACAACATGGCGCAGTCGCGGTTTCTCGCACGTTTAATAATTAATTGCGAGTATAATAATTAATAATAAAAGTACGATCGTTTTTTTTTTAATTTCTGTTCTAATAATGTCCTCATTAATAAACAAGCCTCAGGAGTTATCTCTTGAAGGTAATGTAAAAGAAAATTGGCGGCGTTTCAAACGCAGCTTTGAACGGTACCTTGATGCGTTAATATCAATTCAATCGAAAAAAGAACAAAATATATATTTAATAAAAGAGCAGATGACATTTGATAATATTTTTATACATTAAGCTTCTATTCTTTCGGTTGTTCATTTTTCTAAAACTCCAAAATTTAATTAAGAAAGTGGTTTAATAATCTGTGAAGAAAAAGTTATATTTCACCTTATTTTTATAAAGGGAAACAAGCCATTTATTCTGATTTTCAATTACAATAAAAATTTGAGAAATAATTTAATAATCTTGTTGATAGCTTTGACAATATTTTTGCTTACTCATTGAATATTGATTAAGACAGAGAAAATTTTCAGAAGATATAAGAGAGTAATAATCAGAAAAATAAGAAATTTTCATCGTGTCAAATCGAATACCTCCTGAAGACGTTTATGAATCAATTCAGTACCTTCCATACTAGTCACCTACAAAAGCATACACATATGTACAAGTATCATGAATAAATTAATATCAACATTTTGTAAACAGAACTAAATTTTTTGAATTATAATCATTAGCGTGGTACAAAAAAATAAATCAATTTTCGACAGATTATTTTTGCATGAAATTTCGTCACAACTAACCGTAAAGACGAGCATTAACATTTTTGACTTTTTAATCTCTTTTACGCTATTATTTCGCAATTATGTAAATTTTTACGACTGATTAAAATTGGTAATCAACGATATCCCCAACGTAGCATCCCTCTGCCGTTGTTTCACATTATACGCCAATGTAAGATCATTAATCACCACCCTTATAATATACGCAAATTAATTGCACATATTTTCGGTAATTCCATTAGCATGATTTTCTTTTCCAACCAACTTTTCATTTTGTTGACGAATTAATTTTGTTTAACTTTACACCTGATTAATCATCATTTAGCTTCCTCGAAACTTGTTTTTGAAAAATTTCAAGGTATAGAAGAGAGCGTTTGCTTCCAAATACACAGTATACTTAATTGATGGATATATGCGACTAATATTTCATGCAGATAGCTCAACTAACACAGGCGCACATTTTTCTATCATTATTACTACATATACCTACACTGTATTTGTGAAAAATTAAATAATTTCAGATTAAATCCGACTAATTTTCATAGAACCCATCGTGCAGTGTGTTTGTCGAAATAATGATCAACTTTTCAGTTCACTACCCGTAAACGGGGCTTTAAAACTTATGGTGAATTGAATAGTCTCTTTTTTGCACAAGTCTGCATAAGAGTTCCAAAATATATTTGAACTGATTTATAAAATCTTCAAAGGCCATAACAGGGTAAGCAGACCGATTTGGCCTTTTTGTTCAAAAAAATTGAAATTAAGGTGGTAATTAGGTACTATTGAGATGCGTTCATGACCAACTTGAGAAAAAAATTCCTAATTGAAAAACAGGTAGGGATTTTTTCTCTGGAACCGCCGGAGACGGAAGGTTGAAATTTTGGTATGTGGTAGACTTTAGGTATATGGTCTAAACCAATACACAGAAATCGACAACCCCCACCATCATTTTACCTTCGCCAAAATACTTTTTTTTTTTTATTCAATTATGAGCTCGCGCTGAGTGAAAATTTCGAAAAAAAGTTAGTAGGGCACCTATCACCGAAGTTTCGAAATTTTCAATATATTCAGTACAGAGTTTATCATAAAGTAAATCGGAAATTTGTCATAAGATTACCAGTACTACAGTAACGAGTATCTCTAACTTGCCATTGGTGTTCCATTTCAGAGTTTTTACAGTAGAATCACAACTTTTTACATGTTGGAATTGGACAGATGAAAAATAAAAGATTTATAAAATGAAGTAAAACTTTTACGCTACATATATTTCACGTTATTACGGTATCATTTTCATAATCGTATGAGACAACTATCACAAAATAATGACTTAAATTAATTAATTCATTAATCTAAAAACACAACATAATTTACACCAAAATATTATTTTTCACGATTTTCTAATATTTTTCCCGACAAAAGTGACACTTTTCGCAAATAAATAAAAAAAAACGCATCCAACAAAAGAATATTTTTATGCGAATTCATTTTTTCACAGATGTCAAGAAGCAAACGGCAAGACAAGCATTATTCTCTGAAAAAAATATACATATAAAAAAAAGTGTCAAATCTGTCCTCTTCTTTTTGAAAGGGAGCATAAAAGTTCCAGAAGTTGGTTTTTTTTTGTGAAATCAAATTTGTGTCTTTTCACCCCAGACTACCGTCTCTCTATTTCACGCTCTTGAGTCACGAAATTAAATCTACAATCGACGACGCACTCGTACATGCTGCATCCAAAACCTATTAAGGGCAACGTAGATTTTTACGTTTAAAAATTGTATAAAATATAAATACTAAATTTCTCCGGCCGTGTAATGCAATGAGTGAGCCGGCACTTTAAAAAAATGGCAGCCAACACGCTTCATGAGATGAAATCTAATTTAATTCGACGTGCGTTTTTTCTTCTTTAAATAAAATAAATCGTCACATAATCTTCCGAAGGGTAGTTCTAAATTACTCGAAAAATAAATTCAAAAATTACAAATAATTTCGTAATCTCTTCGATTTTCTATGTCGTCATTTTAATTTCGAAAAATACAGACGAGATATTACGATGACTGGGAAAAATATCAATTTTGAATTAACCAACGTGCTTGACTTAAAGGCATAAGCTTTCCCTTAAAGCCTTAAAACGAATCAACGGCCATTTTTATTGATTTCTCAATGGAACTTTGATCATAGAATTAAACAGGGAAAAAAACTACATTAGGCATTTTTAGTAGAACCTTCACGTCATTAAAAGCGTAGCAGAGCGATATGCTTAATTTTATTCTTCTGCACGAAAATTTTGTAAGGGTGCCTGCATTTAACGCACACAGAAATCGAATAATAATTATACTTAGCTATGTGATTATTTCATACGGAGTGAAATGAAAAAGGAAAACATAAAAATATGGGGAAAACAGGCGCTTTTGTTGTTCATTTGATGTTTACAGTTTTCTTAAGTGGCTTTACGTTTTTGAGATATCGACGATGCCTTATATATTACATAAAATAAAATGTACATGGAAAGCTCGTAATAAATAATTGTTGACGCAAATTGTTGCGATTTTCAATGCGAAAAAGAAAACCCCTTTAAGCAATTCGCTGTGATTTTTTGTTCACTCCACATTTCTCACAAGTTTTACCTATGATTTCATAGTTCCCTTGCGATATTTTTTGTTCTACGTCGATTTACGTTTTTTCGAGCATTTTAACGCATTTTTAACCAATATTTCTATTTCAAGTGAAAATTCGTCTCGTATTCTATGTATGTGAGAATTGAACTGGAAAAAAATGTAGCCTACGTGAATGCATACTTGGCTTATATCACAATATGGCTAATCTACGAATCTTTTTCAAAGAAAATCTACAATTCTGATTTTATTCCATTTTCGACATAAATCAGCAAATTTGATATTAAATTTTCGTTTCTTTACCGCGATAGTGTTACCTGCCATAGATTTTTTAATAGCCTCGAGTTATGATGTAAACTTCACATTTCCATGAAGCAGCGCCACGTTTTCAATTGGAGTCACAACTCATGATTAGTCGTGATGTATTCAGTGTTTTACGATTTCAAGTGATTCACGTTTCAATCAAGTCGTGTTGTGCACTTTGAGGTGTCATGCTACATTTCAGTCAAGTCTCACGTTTGGTCATCATATATAATTATGAAGTGTCACATTTTCAAGTGATCCATATTTCCAAGATCCGTGTTTCCATAATGTCACATTGTCGCGTTTAAATTCATGTCATGTCTCACGTATTCAAAGTGTCATGTAATTTCTTTACGTCAAGGTTGCGTCACGTTCAACGTAAGGGTTGTTGTAACGCATGTTGCGGAAAAATTTTACCATTTACCGCATTTTCAACTCCTAAACTGCTGCATAGTTCAAGCTGATGATTTTGTTTACAATTTCCAATATTTCGATTAGTATCATCTAACTGATAAATTCCTCTCAGGCATTTTTGCTTCGCATCGGTGAAAAAGTTGTGAAATATCGAGTAAGATTATGGCGCGTTTACTGGTGTTGTTCAAAGAAAATGAAGTAATTCCATTTTAACGAAATGACTTGCCGAAGTCACATAGAATTTCGCATACCTACTTGGAAAGAACGAGAAAAACTATTATGATGCAAAATTTTCTCTTTTATCGAGGTTTATCTGTTCTTTTTTTCTGGCTTCACTTGTTTCCGGTGCTGAACTATTAATCTTTTGTAAAAGATGGTTTCGCCTTCTTTGCCTATTATGCGTCAAGGCAAGGAAAGAAAAGTTCTAACGTTTCATGTTTTTTCTTCGTCTGGCGACATCGATCCGATGCTGGAATTACAACATAAAAATATCTTTCACTTGGGCACGCGATTTTTCGATTTAGATTTTTCTTCTCTAGTGTCTTCTAGTTGTGATTGCTACCGGTTCATTGATGTGAAAAAATATTCGCGGATAAAGTAAACTACATATTCGTAGTCCACGAATAAAACAACAAAGAAAATTTCGATAGGCTTAATTATGAAAATATTGAAAACAATAGCATTAGCATTTCCCCTTTAACGACAGAAATAATAAATTACGCTTTTAATGCTAGTTTTTCTCATTTTATTTTTTGTTTGATAAAATATGTATCATTTTTACATCCTTTTTCTCTTTCACGACTGTTGTTATCGACATCAAAGTTTCTCTTCATATTATGGTCCTTTTTTAAATAAAGTAACAAAAAACTAAATAGCGAATGCTGAAAAATACACAACAGCGTTAAATAAAAATCGAGGTATTAGGTATTTTTACCAAAAAGAAGAGTAAGATAATTCGATGTTAGGCACAGAAGTACAAAAAAATTAAGAAACGCTTCCATATTGACATTTCTATATTCGTATATTCCGTAAAGAAAAATAACCGAAGGGAAATAAATAACGAAAATTCTTAAGAATCAACTTCATAAGGAAGGTCATGGTGTGTTTTAAGCTGATTTCAACGCTGGTCAGCAATGTTATTAAATAAAGAGGCATCACAGCTAGTTTCTTCTAAGGGGATTTAATCTCTTTGGGTGATTATTCGACCGCTTCAGTTTTATCTTTCTTTCACGAGTCACATATAATTAAATTTATGCTGGAAAAAAGGGAAAAATATATTTTCTCTTTGTTTTTATTTCGCGTGTAAAGCAGATTAAATGTGAATAGAAATCCGTTTAGTGGTATATTAATGGAATTAACAACTCAGCGGAATTTATGATGGTATTATTCTCATGGATTTTTTTCAATCACAACATAGGTGTAAGTACTATGTAGGTATAGTATGCACAATATAGTATACGCGAAAGTACACGTATTATACATATTTTGCCCACGGCACATTTGATAGCTTTAGATTATATTTACTTCAATAGCTCCGCTTAAGTGAAAAGGGAATATTTTTATATAATTATTTGATTGAAATGGAAATGATTCTCATCACCAAAAATTGACATATACAGCACATTTGATCAACGTGAAGTCACAATGACCGATTTTGTCCAAAGATGAGGTAAAGAAACTTTCAAGGCACAAACAGCGCACATTTAACGAAATGGTTGCGCAAACTGCAAAATTTGATGCAAATGGATCTTTCACGGAAATTTTCAGGATATGGGCTGAATAAGTTGAAAATATTTCCAAACATTAGTTACATTTTAGCTGAAATGATTCGAACCCCAGTTCGTTTCAGCCATACGCTTGAATGTCCCTATTTTGGGAGAACAATGAAGAAGTACACTACCCAACACCCCCAATCATAACTTCGAACGTGGGAACGCATCCATATTTAAGAACAATAGCAACGTAGCTACCAGTTTCTTTCAATTATGCAGCGTTGCCTAATCAATTTTGGCGAACGTACAGGAGTTCCCAACAAAGCTGCGTCGAAAGAAGATATTTTTTTTAAAACTGTGTTTTGGTGAAACATAAAAAAAGTTATAGAAAAGTTGAAAAAAAAATAAAAATACATAAATGAAAACACATGCAAATTAAAGTATTGGTATTGGTTTCAATAAATACAACGTGGTCATCATTAAATTACATAGCTCCATACTCAAAGTAAAAAAAAATTGTTAATGTAGATACCTAATGGGGTAATATACGCCCTACTTTTCATTTGCACGTCAGAGTGACACGTGAAAAATCAAGTCAACGATTTCATCTAACCACATTTCATTTTAGTGAACAATTGCTACAAAGTGATCAACGTAGGAGATAAAAATTATTAAAAAATAAACTAAACACAAATGTAAATTTTTTCACCGCAAAAACTAAAAACGAGAAACGTCCAAACGAATAAATACGTAATGATGGTTGCCACGCGTGGTAGACTGATCTAGGTTATCACTTAGGTATCTATTTCAAATTTCCAACAAGCTCGCAACTTGAACGAAGGAAAAAGGCGAAAAAACACTTTACGAAATCGCGTTAAACTTTCCCAACAAGTATATGTCATCTTTCAGAAAATTTTGCGCTTCAAAAATTTAATACCATTCGATAACAAAACCGACCATTAGATTCTAAACGCTAACGCATAACCGCATTTATTATGATTTAATATCCAATTAAAGCTCGAAGAAAAAGCTTTTCCGGGAAACTTATAAAATATAAATTCGACCGAAGGGTTGAAAATTTTGTACAAGGTGTAAAGCTAACCTTTTGAGTTTAAACCTATTACACGCTGCGCCAACGCGGTTCCCCGAAAAACTATTTTCATTTTCCTTCTGCTAGCAACTACAGATACTGTCTGATTTTTTTTTTTCTAAATAGGTAACCTAACTAACAGAGCGAAAACGAAAAGTGGACGTAAATTTGATTTATATTTTTGCAAGTACATAATAAATGATAGCAAAAAACGTAAATTCTGTAAAATGACCGTTCTAAAATAAAAAATTTTTATAGAGTGATTAACTATTAGAATAAAAATGATCCATTGCCATCACATGAAAAATATACATAATTATTACCTATAGTTTAACTCATTCTTTTCGCCATCGAATGACAATATTTTCGTGTCATCTTTATCATAAATTAAAAAATAAACATAGAACAATTGTTTTTGTTTATACTATTACAAAAGAACGGGAAATATCTATATTTATTTTTACAAATCTTGAATTTTCTTAAATTTTCAACGCCAAATGAGAATTTTGAAAATGTGTAAATTGAGTCTAAAATGAATCAACTCGATTAAGATATAGATGTTTTATTATTGCACAAAATAAAATTATATTGAATTTTATTCGAGAGAAGATAACTTTTTAGATAATGTTCGTTTATAAATTCACTTTCGGTGTTATTTAGGACCTTCGGTGAAACAGAATCGCTTCGCCTCTCGGGAAGTTTCTTATAAATGTTATTACTACGCCTATTCGCCATTTTTGTTTTGCATAAATTGAAATGAAATTTTCAAGCCTTATAAGTTAACACAGCATACGTTTTATTATAGCGCAAGGAAATCTACCTATTTACGGGTATTTTTTTTCACGGATACTCCACAGCTATACACATCAACTCGTTAAATTTTAAATCAAAAGAAAATGCGTACTTGCTTTGAATTTATTACGGCAATTTTAAACCGGCAGCGTCTCGAGTAATATACATAATAATTACGATGATTGAAATTAATTTTCGTGATTGGAGGAGCATTTCCTTTTCCAATGAAAATCTGCATAAATGCATATAACCTCGTACACAACCCCGATTCATCAATTCTTGATAAATTTCAATCATTATGTGAAATGGAAAGATGAGTAACAATAATAAGTTGTAAGTTCATAATTATTTGCACCCCCTCCCCATCCCTTGCCATTGTGTTTTAAAGAAAAAATTGAAGTAAATTATTTTTCGAAGTTTTCGTGCCCCTATAAAAAGAGCCCTGCATATAATGAATTTAAAATTCCACCAAAAAGTATATTTCCCCGATAAACGGCGATTTGAATATAAATTATTATTGAAAAAATTCGAAATCAAAGAAAGCAATTTAAAAAATCATTTAGAAATAGTACGTAATTAACAAATAACATAAGCTTAACGTTAAAACAAAGTCGTAACTAATTGTCAACAGCTTCCCGCAAACTGTAAATTTGATTTACGATTGACTACGTTACGCTACATTTAACCTGCTGTCTTTTGATCCGTTCTGAATAATATTACATATATATCATCGTGAAATTTCGTAACAGAATTATCGAGAAATGTCGGAAAAGATTCATGGCTGAAAAGTAATGTATAAAGAAAAGATAACAAGGTAAAAAAATAGTCACAATAATTTTGAAAAATGACCTTCAATTTTGAAGAATATTAATTCGACAAACGGTATTTTTCGACGATTTATCAATCGATTGGAACATATAACGCAATACACGCACATCCATGTTAATAAAATTAAACTAAAAAAAAAAAAAAATGGATTAAAAACAACGGTATGACTATATCAAGTATAATTCTATTAGCGAGCTGAGGTTTTGTTCAGCATTTTGAATTTTAAACGTTAACAAAAAATGGTCACGACCATTAAATTTAAGCCATTTTTCCATAGTAGTAGTTAAAAGTGGGCAGACACTTTTGCGAAGGTTATTGCAAGAGAAAGCTGCAATCAGACGACCACTCCCTTTAATTTTATTTCTTCGCGGATAATACATCGAGGATAACATTTTTTTCAAGAATAAGAGCATGGTTGTATGCGCACGTGTCGTTTTTTAAAAACATTATTTTGAAATGTCAGAAAAGGTAGCTTTTGTGGCAGCGGGTATGTAATGGTGTGATAAAGGTACGCAATAAATTACGATTATTGATTGCGGGGGATTACAGTGGGGTGTTTAAGCGGGGAGTAGTTGGACATTTAGAACATATACCTACCTACTACTGTATATCTAGGTCGTTTTAACATAATTCGGTCTTTGCTTAAAATATAATTTGGGTTTTGTTTGTTCTTTCAAGGAATATTACCATACACATAGGTACCTGGTACGATTTTTTTATACGTTCACACTGCGAGAAATGAAAGATAATTTTGTTGTTAGTTTTTAGTGCAAGGATATATGGAACCGCAACGCATACTCGGTATATGTTTGTTAAAAGTAATACGATATTAATCAATGGTTTATTCTATTAAATTAAAGTATGCACGAAAGATTAAACAACGCGAAACGCAAATTTTCATGTTGAAAGGTCTAGATATTACATCTATTTGGTTCGAGATGTAAATTTCAAAAATGATAATTATGATTAATTGAGGATTCCAAATAGGTATTTCGTTAGATACGATGCATCACTTTTACCAATATTACGCGATAACGTTTTCAACGCGACATAACTCCTGCATTCTCATGTTCATCGATTCCATGCAACTTGGAAAAAGTTCCATGTGTAGCGTCGCATTTGCTTTGGATTTATTTACGGTACACTGACCAACGATTTTGTCGTAGAAGCTTATCGTAGTACGTTGTTAAGAAATAAGAATAAAAATTTGTACGAAATAGCGTTTTGCAAAACTGATACATAACCAACCTCTTCATACTTTCTGAAGAATTTTAATGTCATCGAATTTCATCTACTTTTTCCAACTTGACATAAATATACAGTTAATAGCACGTTTTATGAAGTTTCAAGATTTTATTAAATTTTTTCCTCTCTGTCTCTAACGAAATCGCAACTTCTTACTTCATTGACGAATCACCGACTCATTTTACGGACGATTTTCATGATGGAGCTTTATCGCATACGATGGAAATTTTAAAATAAATTTTCAAATCATTTCGTCCCAATATCCTGAGGTAACTCAGTTACCCACAAAGAGTAATTTCGGTCGAAAGATACGAAATAAAGTACCTGATGAGGCTTGAAAAATAATTAAAATTCAAACTTTGGCTAAAAACCAAGCTGAAATAGCGGAATTTTGCTAGTTAGTTGGATTTTCTAGTTGAACTCTTCAGAAGTAAGTGAAGCTACAGATAATTTTTAGTTTCCTACATCATCATTTACGCCTTCCAACTTTACAAAGAAAATCGAAATTTCTCAGAAAGCTGAAAAATTGGTGGGAATAATGAAAGGTATCACGTTGAACATGTACTAGTCGCAAAAAAAAATCAACCACGAGCTAAGTACGTATCACTTTATATTCATAGAAATTCATTACTTTTCGATATCTGAGCTAACATTATACTTACTCATAACGTCAAACTCCAAAAATACAAAAATAAAAGCTTCGTTTTTGAGCACGTGATTTATATATACTTGAAACTTCCACAAATTCAGATGGTTTCTAAAAAAAAAACTTCACTGACAAATCTACAAGCTGATAAGAAATACGATATTACAGTATGTTTTTTTTTTGGAAAGGTCGTTATTTTGAAGTCATTATTTTTTCATAATTAAGTTTCTTCTGATAAGGCTTATCTTCAAAAAATCTATATTCATTTTTCATCGAATTAGTGCGCGATTTTTGGAGGAAAGCAGAATTACCAACTTGTCAGATATGTCAATTATACAATCAATTTTCTAATTGATTGTGAAATAATAAAATAATAATCACTGCTCTACTTTTTAATATTTTTTATAACGATTAATTAAAACCGAAATACATATCATGTGGGGACAAAATAATTATACCGATTCGAGCTTGCTTTAAAACGTAATGAAATAAATTACTGATCCACGTTTTTCAATAAAAATTAATTAGTAATGTTAGTATTAAACAGCACCATTCAATCAACTTTTCCAAAATGTTTTCAAAGAATCGCGAAAAAATACATCGACCAAGTTGAATTATTTTCTACCCGGACAGAGTAGGTACGAGTATATGTAATTAAACTTCTCGAATGTGTTGAAAAAATTAATAGGCATTTCATCATGTATCGAATGAATTTATGGACCATAAACAACCATCATAAATACGTCTAACAATCGAAAATTTGTCAAAGATTGCAAAAAAATTGATAATTGAATTGAAAAAAAAAAACGCTATTTGAACAAAAATGAAGCAAATTTACAATAATGAACAAATCTGCGAAGAAGAAATAGTTAAACTGAAACTGAATGGCCTAATGTCCCATGATGCGCATTCCAACTAATCGTGCGTTATCTTATGTGCATACCCGAATGGTTTATCTGTAAAGACATTACACCTCTCGAATAAAAGACAGCATACCAGCAACCAATGTGCCTTGGTTTTACAGATTCATGAAATCACATATTAAAATGGAAATATTTCGGTAAACAAACTTTTGTGGAAAATAACATGGCAATAAGAGTTGTACGCATTGAAATTAATTGATTAGTTACGTTGTCGTTTTAATACACAAAACGTATTTTGGAAGATCGACATAAAATTGTATTTAAATTAAGGTGTACGTACAGTAAATTCCGCTTAATGTGATCGAGTTTTTCTCAACCATACTTATACAATTGACCGCATTATCCCAATAAACGGAAAAACCAAAAAATTTTTTTTATTAAAAAAATAGTCCTAAGTTCATTTTTTTTTTAAAGAAGCGGGTAATTCTTTTTGTTTTTTATCATCTTCTAGCATTATTATTAATTAATGTCACATATTTGTAATGTTCATCAAAATTAACGCAATATAAATGTAATCCTCTACTTAACACGTCCAGTGCATTCCAAAATTCAGAGTGGGACGGAGGAAACTTTCAGTAATCATCGGAAAATCGTATGAAAATCGCGTAAAAAAGGCGACTCTTCTATGATTTTTAGAGATTTTCAATAACATTAAACGGACCATTCGTCTTCCATTCATTACAATAAAAGGATAAATTTGTATACAAAAAGATACAAGCGTTCCGGGCCGAACATTTTCCATAACATAAATTTACTGTATACCATATATCTGATACCTAGTTACCTACCTAAGTACCTAGCTACCTACCTAACACCGATACCTACACCTAGTACTACTTAGGTAGTAGACAGAGATATCAATTCATCTCAGTAAAGAAATTCTAAAGAATCGTAGCCTTCTGTAATTTAGTAATTTAGTTGGCAGTCATTATTTAATAGAAACTGGAAAGAAATACATCGAAGAGATAAGAAAAAAATCGGAGTGCTTTTCTTTTGATGAAGCTTTATAAACTCGAATGAAATTGCTCGAATACTAAAAATGAATTCGATCAGCTATCAAAAGCAACGCCCATTTAATGCGTCCAGTAGACGTATAGAATCGAAAATAGATTAATATAAATATCACCGGTGTGAATGGTTGGAAAAGTAAATCGGCAAACTTTCACGTACAAATGAAGCGAATTATATCTCATAATGAATTAAACGGGTTATATAATTCTTCGTCATCTTCATCGAGTAAATCTGCATAAAAACGTAAAAATGCACTCAACGTTTAAACGAATTGTCGACAAAGTTGAAAAATCTGCATTTTATTAATTAAGCTCGATTCGTTATTCGAAGAACTCGATGCGTAAATTTTCATATACGTTATACCATCATTCAGGTCATCAACGATATTCATTAACTTGAAATTAAATTTTAAAAAGCCCTATCAACAGACAATTTTATCATTTAATTAAACTAGTGTATTTCATGCAAATGCGTTGATACAAATCAGCCAAAAAAAAAATGTTCGATAAGCTCACTAGGTAATTAATGTTAATTATTGGAAGCAAATATTGGCGCTTGATTATTTTTTCTCTTAAGACCGAATCGTATTCGGCATTATCAATTTCTTATCTTTTATTCGAGAACATCATAGTTTACCTTGAGCAGTTACACGATTACAATGATTTGACGAAAAATAACTATGCATGAATAACAGTTCAACAAATTTACTTATCGGTAAAGCTTTTTAATTAAACATTAACATTCCAGTACTGCACACGTCAACATTAAAAAAGACCACGTTTTCATCTCAATCCTTGCAATTCTATAAGACTTTCCAACGCCTAAAGTATGAGTGAATTTAAAATTATCCAACTAGCGTAAAAGTAAGCTATATATTGATTTAAGATTAACGTAATTCATCGAAAGCCTTCGTATTTACCTACACATGAAGATAAGATGTAAGTCTAAGTATTATGAACGCCATCATTACAACACGTAGATATTAGGTACATTACGTACACAAACATGTACACTATATAACAAAGTAATACATAATGTAGAATTTTACGCGTAATTTAAAAAAAATCGTTATTTAGCATCGAGAAAGCATAAGCGTACAGCTTAAACCGACGCAGACGAGCTCTGTTTAAATGCACATTGCGTTCTTTTCTCTCATCGCGAGAATGAGCTTTTTTCGAAATTTTTCCAACCGCTGCCTCAACGCAAAGTTTGATTCTACATTGTACAATCGTTTTCAAATACAAAAAAGTACATCGCGTCGCATTTGATCTTTGACCCTGTGACCTAAATTACCAATAAAAACGGAAATATTACTGTTTGAAACGACAACGTTGCCTACTCTTCGTATGAGAACAATTTAATTAATTTAAACGCTTCGATAAAGCTGTATAATTTGTCTGCCGATTCGTCCATTCGTCCAAACAACTAGCTCTATTATACACAGAGCTATAGTCTACGCTAAATATGTAACACGATAGTAAGTCATTATCCTTTTATTGACCATGATAGGACATTTCCTGTACACTACTACTAGATGCTTATTTTTGCATTATACCATATATCGTTGTGAGGGTATAGCATACCTAGATAGACAATTCCATTCCACTGAAATTGTTGTTTTTTTTTAAATTATAAGTAAAAATGAACAATTAAGAAATAACCAATTTTTTTGAATAAAAAATTAATAATGTTCACCTTGAAGATTAACTATAAAAAAAGCTTTATGTGAAAAAGAATCAAGAACGTACCGAAGGTATTTTCTAGGAGGTGGGTGGGGGGGCATAATCGATGAAAATCCCAACTCATATTTTCAAAATTCCCTAATTTTCTGATTTTTTTTTCTGCCTGGCCATAGTTAATTTACAATGAGCCCTCTCCCCAATTACGACCTAACTAAATTTTACGTCGAATTAATCATTAAAAAAATCAACATTTAACAAGTACCATTTTTCATAAATATTTTTCTTCTTTCCATAACAATATCGAAATGAGAGAAATTTTATTTTACATCCATCATAAAAAAGTGAAGATTTTTGAAGAGATTTTCTCTGTAAAAATTAAAATTAACTGTAAAAAATGCATTTGCTACTTAAAATACATACGAGTACAACACACAACAGCTTAATTTTCTCAATTGATGATCGAATGTTCGAATTTTCCCAACAGTGGATGAAAAAAAATCCTAAGGGGCAAATTGCCCCTAGCCTCCCTTTTGGTTCGTACGTGAAAAGAATGCAACGAATCAAACGCAGACGCGTATTTTTACGTGTACAACTATATTCAATCTCAAGATGCGTTCGCCTCAAATAACAACGAAAAGTCTTCACAAAACACTTTAGAAAAAATTTAAAAATATATACGCAATCGATGGATTATTACCCCTACCACACATTTTATCGCAAAACATTCTACGTACTGGTGACGCAGCAGCAGATTAGGTAGTAAAATGTTCAATGCAGCAGACCGCATAACTGGGACACCTCGCAATTTTCCCGCAATCTGATACACCCCAACAAATACACGAATTCATGAAAACGAAAAATATTCACAACGGGTGCTTTTTAAATTTCATAATTTTATCAAACTTTAGTGACATCTTTCCAATACGTACCTAAGTACACGTATCTAGCTGTTTTAATGGTTATTGATGAAACTGAATTTTCATGTAAAACTTTTCCATTAAAGTCGCAATCTATTTGATATCTTCGTCCTAGATAACAACTTCTGCACCAAGAGAATTCAAAAATAAAATCCTACTGTGCAATTTGAAATGAGGGTTTTTCCGACTGGGTCAATACCACATGGCAAGTTGTTAAATCTCTCTCAACTCACAAAAACTCTCAAAAAAGTACGACTTGGTAATAATATTATCATAAAGCCTCGAGATTATAAACAAAGTAGCTAAAAAAAGAGGTAATTTTGCAACAATACAAAATTTTTCTCCCTCGCTTCGTTTAAGTATACAAAGTTATTCATAGTAATCTAGGATTTTTATTTGGCGAGAAAGGTGAAAAAGGTCTCGTAACAAAATTGGGAAAATGGATTGAAAAAATGTATAATTTTCAAATACGCGATAACCCTAATTGTGAATAGATTTTGTCACCCACATCCTTCTAAAGGAAAAACTACATACATATGGTCCTATTATTATCGTAGAACGTTAGCGACCGAAATAAAACATAAAATAAAAACAATTTCTTGCAAGCGAATTATTCCTCAATACGAACATATCACAAATTCGATCATTTTCTTTCCATAACAACGAAAGAAAATAAGATATAACGCTGGTTTACTTCGGATTCTGTTATTTATCGAACATATTAAAAGCATTGAGATGTTGTGCAAATTACTTGCCTAACATTACACCGCGTTTATTGTAACATTTTTTTTCCATAAATAATGACGCTTTTGGAAAATTAGAAATTCCTTGAAATACTACAAACCATTAGCAAACGAAACAAAATCCTTTCGGAGATTAATACCACGATATAGGTGAATTTTTTTTTTATAAATGTACCATAAAAAAGAAAGTGATTTCTTCAAAATAGCGCTGGGAAAGCAAGATAAATAACCATATTGAGAGGTCAAATGATGTAAAAGTAATGCTTTTTCTTAATAACGAAAATTCATTTAGACAAAAAATATTACTAAGGATGACGCGTAATAACGTGGAAAATGTGAATCTAAACAATCCGTTCATCATAAAATTGAAAAAAATGGAATCAAGTAAAACTGTATGTCATACTTTTTTGATTTTTCCACTTGTTTACTCATTATTTATTTATGGCTTCTAACCTTATACCGGTGAAAATTCGTTTTCAAGGCTTCGTTAGAAAATGTGTTTCGAAGATCTTCGAAATCCCTTCACATTAACTATAAAAAGTTTTCAAATACATCTCAAGAGGTATTAGTAAAAAACTTTCAGAGCATGCTTGGTATCCGAGTAACATTCAAATGCAAATTGAAAATCAGTGAAGAAAATACATTTTTGGATTGGCGAATTGTTCAAATTTTATTCTTTTCTTTTACTTTACAGTAATAGTATCGATGAAAGTATACGAATGTATAACTCAAAAAAATTACTCAAGTAACTGGAGCCACTTTACTCAAATCAATAAACGCAATGGGCCCAGATTTTGATTCAACGCTTAGTAATGTCAATGCGTGTAATTGAGAACAATAGAGGTAATTTTTAGAAAATATGAAATTCAAAACATAACTACCGAAATCCTTAAATTTTTTGATACTCCTACAAATTCTATAATGTTTTAAAGTTTAAAAAGAGCGATAGTTTTTTTCTTTAAGTTTAAAAATCGAAAACTTATGACGTGATCCCATTTGAGGTAGCCGTGTTCTCAATTAAAAGCAACCTTATGAGAAAATGAGAACTTTAATAAAAAAAAAGGCCTGCGAAGCTTTCCAAGCCGGGTTTTTCATGAATGTAGTACTACAATACCACCACAAGGAACATCACAAACATTTTTCTAATTGTTCTACATAACGTAAGATTGAAAACCGCTAAAAAAGACCCAAAAATCATGTTCTTTGAGGCTAAAAAGGAGTGGTGGGTTTCCCCAGAGTGTTCTCAATTACCCGATGTTGTTCTCAATTAGACGCACTGACCTTATAGAAGCGGTTTTCCATAATTGCTTTTACTACGAAATGACTCAAGCGCGCATTGAAAGATTTTCTGCCAAAAATATTTTCAGAATTACAATATCCTCCAAGTTTATTTTAATGATTTAGAAAATTCACGAATTTCTCAAAAAAATCGAATAATTTTTTTACAGACTAATTGTAAGAGAAAATTCTTACCTGGAGTTGTCTGCCAGCTTAAGCCTCCGATGAACATTTTCCTGTTGATAAAAAACAAAAACAAAAACAATCAGTAATCGACGTTTCTCAAAATCCATCGGAAAAATAACTTTTAGAGGCAAAATACCGTTAGTAAATACATATATTACAACCTATTAGGGAATGAGATTTCGATTCAATGGATAAAATAAAGTCATACGCCTATATCACTTAAACATGTCGGATAACTTTTCATTCGAATAGGAAAATTTATTCCGATTGAAAGACGATTACGAAAACAACCATGTCAAACAAGTCTTAATAATGCATTAAAATATTATCATTTTTGAAACAGCATTAAAAATACATATTTTGATTCCTCATCTCGAATTCGCGAGAAATTCACTTTAAAGTAAGTGTTTCTGTATCAAAACTCGGTAGCTAGCTACGTCATATTCAAAGTGATATGATATTGAAAATTTGGATTTTCGAAAAATATGACGTGAAACGTATCTACAAGCGGCAAAAACGGCTGACTTTATAGAATAGCAACTTAGACAGGATCTTCCTTACGCGTTCAATTTTCTAGATGAGAGAATTTAACAAGGAATTCATATAAGAAACACGTTTTCGAAATTGAATATTACGTAGGGTAACACCAGTGTACACCGGAACTGCTTTCTTTGATTTATCGTCGTCATACCATATCGCACCATCTTGTACTAAAATGTCAACTTCATAGGACTCAATTAAAACCTACTGAATTATAGTTCAACATTGAACGGACAAGAAAAATCGAACTATAACATTTTTATATAGTTTCAAATTCTCAATACAAAACCAAAGTTATCTTCAAGGTGTGTTGTACCTTGAAGATTAACACGAAAACTTTTCTTTTTTTTTTCCTTTCCTATTTATTCTAAAAACGATTATTCCTCGAACCTTAAAAACCGTATCTCAAAACAAAATTACAAGAAAATGAATTTTACATTCTTCAAATTTCACCGTGAAATAGGTTTAGAAGAAAAATAACTCTCCTTTCATTTTTCGACGAATGAAAAATTTAATAGGAAGTTAGAAACTGGAAAAACGATTTTCCGGTTTTCGAAAATTATTTCTCATCGAAAAAACTTCCCTGTTTTAAATCCGTCAATATCAAATTTTATTTCTCTTACGAGCATTCCCGAGGCTATAAGTCGGTTTGTCGCATTATGTATTCTTCATTTTCCTCAATCACAAGTACTGTGTAATTTCACTTCGAATATTAAAATCCGATGATGAAACAAAATCACTTTTTCAAAGTACACTACACGTCGATTACAGTTTAATGAAAAAATTCCACCATATAGTAAACTTGGCATACAGAGGCTAAAAATGAATAAGAAATTTTCAACTTTTCGCCAACTGTACTCGAAAACGTTATGGAAAAATGTAACAAAATTCAACTTGGAAACTTTTCCTTGTTTCACAAATGAAATCAACTTTTTGCAGGTCGAAGAAAAATAAATACTAAAAAAAAAAAAAACAGATTTACTGAAAGAATCAAGTTCTTATAGTCGCCGTATTTAGAATGGAAAAAAAAAGGAATATCAACTCGAAACCGTTGGCGCAATTTTGTTTATCAAGTAGTCACGCGCTGGGTCCTGGTTACAGTAAAAGTAAAGTTGACTAATTTTTTAAGGTTTAAGATAGAGAGCAATTCATGCGAAGATAAGTTGATAAAATTTTTTTTCACGAGGCTTATCATTCTACGAGACATTCGGTATTATTAAAAATTTGTGTACTGGGTACTCGTATCCACTTAAAATACCGTACTGTTGTTATTATCATCATCATCATTATAATCAGATTGTTAAAGTGCTACATAAATTTTTATTACTCGTAAAAAAGTTTTCGTTAAAGCATTATTAGTATATAATCCGATTTCCTATTTTTCAAATATACTCTACTTGGAATACCGAACTTCGTAGTTTATTATAATTATCAACTAAAAATAAGTATTTTCATTTTCCGCATTATCAAACAGTAATTTTTCGAGTTTCAATTTTAATCGCTTCGTTGACAACTAAAATCATGTATACCAGTAAGTTGATTCTACTGTACTTACACGGTATTCATAATACGTAATTAATTACCAACGCCGACATAACTAAATATTGCAGTACAGAAAATACACGTACTTGTACTCCATACACACACACATATCCTGACCAGACAATGGCAACCTTGTTCGAAATTATGACAATGCTGCAAGTTCGACAAGGACATTTCGAAAATACGTAAAAATGGTAAAACTCGTTTTTTTTCTTTTTTATTCCACATTATAATGATTGATAATTTGAAATGAACAAATTCGCATTTGTTTGGTTTACTTTCTTATACAATTCATTCTTCTGGTTACACACTTATAGCGAATGGGATGCGGTAATTAGTAATAAACAACATAATTTAATCAGCCGACGAAGCAATGCTTTAATGCCAGGTGTCGCTGAACCACTCATTATATGATGTACGTACTGTCTCATTTCACCAATTTCCGTACCATGTAAACCGGATTTTTATTACAGATTCTTTTCACATTTAGTATTTTTTTTATTTTCCTTCACCTCAATGATTCGAACTGATTTCAATTTTGTGGAAAATCTATGAAAATTGCTTATAAGTAAATAGCAACGCAGCACAAATATACCAGCGCATGACCCAAAGATGATCCAATGCATGACCCCATAAAAGAATATTCAAATTAATTTCATTTCGGTGAAAACCGAAATGAAAAGAAGTACAAAATATTCGCATCATATCCGTAATTACACTAAATCAAATGAATCAGGTAACGTATTTGGTAAGCGAGGAAATAAAAAAAATAAATGATATCGAGAAGAAAAAATAATGTTGCTTGGTGATTTTTAAAATATAATTTTTTAGGAAAAATAGATAATATCATGTTCAATTGTTTAGTAGAATCAATTGCATGTAAAAAAGTTGTTTTCTAAAACAGAAAAATACCTACTTCCTTCCACATATTTTATGCATTAATAGGTTCAACAATGATAAAAATATTTAAAACCTTAAAATTAAAAAATCTGAATACAATAAATTTAGAATTTAAAACAATTTGTGTTTGTTGACATTTTATTAATTAGTAGGTAAGTAAATAGGAAGGTAGTAAAATTCATAAAACATCACCAAAAACATAATCATAATTTGGTTGTTAGAAATATTTCAACAGTATAAAACCAAAAATTCACCAACTCTCGTCCCTTAAATAAAAATTTAGAAAAATCCTCAAAATGTTTTATTATATACTATATACATGAAAACTACTTCTGCATTATTCCAGAGGAAACAATTACCCATTTAGCTTAAAAACTTCTAATTTGACTGGTTCAGAAAATAAGGGCTAACATTGATGGTTGTCGTAACAAAACTAAAAGCGTTATATTCTCTTAAAGCACTTCCATAATTACCATTCATTTACAAATCTTCAGACATGGTATCTCAAATAATTGACACATACCCTAATTCACAAAGTCATTTCACAAAAACAAAAACTTAACGATACGTAGATGGATACGTTTACAATATGACAATTGCGATTTCCGGCGGCGGCAGCAGCGCAACATTTTTTGTTATTCCTCTCGAGTAAGAAAAAATAAATTTATTCATTATAAAAACTGAACTTTATTAGAACAGGAAGTTAGACGGGATTTCTTCTAAATAGATACCGGATATATTTTGACATTTTTTTCTATTGCCCGAGCCGTAGTTTCGAAATTTATTTTTAATCCTAAAATGTTTCCTTATTATATCCTTTCTTCTTTTCTCCACGTAGATGTGATTCCGTCTCAAGAAAATTATAATTAGTATTAATATATTCCAACAAATGGAGTAATTTTTTTCTAAATTAATCGCTTCAGACTGTCTGTAAAACTCGTAATAATTTTTATGCGTCATTACACCCCAAAGAATGTAGTAAAATGCATTTCAACTGTGAAAGAAAATCGTCGCTTGCTGTTGGAATGATAAGATTCAAATGATACTTTAGGAAATGTGCTCAAGAATGCTGCTGTACATTCGCCGTATGAACATCTCACTAATGTGTTTTTTTGGATTTCAATAGCCAAAAATAAACGGCAGATCATCGACTGCTTTTAGCCATTCTTGCGATTTTTTTTTCTCAAGTAGAATGTGTCGAAGCGTCTTTGAATGCGAAAATTTTTATCCACCAAGTTGCCAAAGTCGATTTATCAATTGAAGAAAGTATCTATAGTTTTACGTTGACTGTTTCGAAATGCATTCGTAAAAATAAACTACACAGAAATGTCGTTGTCAAAATTTAATCAAAAGAGTTGAAATTTTGCCGCAATATCAACATCTTAACAACCGAAAAACTATGGGAAAAAAGTAAAAACTAAATATTACATAAGGGCATTAGAACTAATTTCGGTATTTCACTAGATATATGTTAAGACATATGACATCAGGAGGCGACCAAGGATAGTAAATGTGAATCATCAACAAAGAAATAAAAAATTGGCTAGACATCGCAAAGCGGTGCGAATATTAATTATAGTAAACAAACGCCATTTCAAATAATTCATCTCTTTTTACCTTTATAACAAGTACGTACATCAAACAATAAAACATTATGCCTACACATACGTATTACACTTATTTACATTAGTAAACAAATAAAAATTATTACGTGTATACAAACGAAAAATGCGATAATTATCTTTCAACGATTAAATGTCATTTTATTTTGTAAATTTAAAAAATAAAATAAAATACGCGAGATAATTTTCGGGTAGATTTTTAAATAAAACGATACGTTGGAAGTTGCACGTTGAACGTTAAATTGATCCGAAATTCAATCACATTTCGAAGTTTGATCAGTTTCATTCCATTAATGTTGAAAATTGTTTTTCGTGTGTTGCCATTGAAAAAATAAAATATCTAATTTCGTCTTGGGGGAATTCATTCAAGAAAAACCAACACGTAAGAAATACAAAAATTGAAGATGAATTAAAATTAACGCGAGAAGATTGAACAAACGGGTCAAGATCCATCTTTGATAAATGCGGGCAATTTTTTAGAGCGCTTTCCATCTGGCCGATGTCCCGAGATGCCCGCTTCGTTACATGTACCTTTCCTCTATTCAACCGTCGGAGATCCACACGCAGAAATACGACGAACGCAATTACGACGACAACGTCCCCTTGACTCTTCACTTACCCCCATCCAACGTGTTCTCATCGAAATTGGCAACGAATTTACGCCGAGCCGTCATTTTCTACACCGTTGTAAGGTACGAAAAAATCCGTTGGGAAAACAATGGCACAGATTCTCCGTTGTCTCTTCGCAATTTGGGAAACGATCCAACGACTTTGTTCCCTTTTTCGTCGCATACTTTAAACGCAATGAGAAAAGCGACTGAGATATATAACCCTCGGCGTTTTAATTTCGAAGCTGGCAATCGAAATATTTTACTTATTACTTATTTTGACAGATTTTGTTTAACTTTTCTATTAAGCATTTTTCGGCGCTCGAAATACCGTACACGAAGCGACGCAAAATTATACGCTAATCAGTAATCACCCATTTGTTCTCGAATAGTAATCTCATATTAGGAAACAAACGATGACGCTGCATGGCTGCAATAAGCCAATAGGTATTAACGTTTCTATTTAATGTAGTTTATGCGTTTGGTACTTTTTTTTTCAGCGCCTTTCTTTCTCGCCATTTATAAATCTATTGATACGGGAAAACAAGAAATTCGCGTATATATACTAAGAAGTATTACTTGGCGTATTTTAACGTAAAACTGCACAATAGAATTCAACATTTTTGTATTAGCGTTAGAAATTAATGTCACTCTTCAATTTCGCAAACGGCAATTTTTATCAACGCTGATCCCTTTTATCCTATCGGAGTTTTTATACTGTACACGAAGATTTATGAGGGCCATGTAACCTCGTATTCGCACCACAGACGGTTTTTGTAATTCCACGATGCAATGTGTATTTTACCTCATTAATATTACCGCTTTGCAATTAATCGCCATACCTACTGTACGTAATTATGAAAAACGCGACGAAAACTTTTTTATTAAGTATATCAATTATTTATAGCGCTTCGAAATATTCAATTCATGTACTCGCCAATACGCCACAATATCTAATCACCTGAATTTCACGTTATTTCGAATTCGTATCGAACAGATTATATCAAAGCCGTTTTTTTTCTTCTTTCACTTTTCATCGCAGCTTATCAATGATTTCAGATAAAAAAAAATACGCGATGATAATTTCCTACTTATCTCGCCAAGACTACAATGATCTTTCGAACCGAAGCACGCTGTAAAACGAGAATTTTAATCATCGTGGTGTGAATTTTTAGAATATAGAAGCAGATAAGAACGAAATAACGATCCCAACACTGTTAACGAGATTATCTTTCTTACACAATGAATCATCATCGCCTATGACCATAGGTCCTTCTCCATACCACCCTGTACTTTTCAGCTACGCGTGTTTACCCTTTTTTTTTCTACCTCGTATACTTTACATAGGTACATGGAATATTTACAATTTCAAAAATAAACCCTAAGGCCTATTTCAAAATGCAACTTTAATGTTTTTTCTTATATACAGATATCGTAAAAACAAGTATTTCTTCCACGTACGCGAAAAAACACTACAAATAAGACTAAACGCTTCTTATAGGTAAATTCGCGAAATAAGGAAATAACACTACGTAACGAATATTTGCTTCTTTACGGTTTGTTAGTTTGATTTGGATACATTTTAGTTGTTAGCTTTAGGTTTTTTTTTTATCGTCCGAATATTATCAGCATTTCCACAGCAGGTTTCTTTTTTTTAATATCGATGTTAAAAATTTCTTCTACTCGAAGTTCTTTAAACGTTGCTATCGTTTTAAAACCTTCATCCGCGGTACGTTTTTCTTGCAAGAAAAGCATTATTATTATAAATAGTAATAAACTAGGATTAGATTTATCGAACTGACAATCAATACAACGAAAGCATGTATGATAGGCCAATTCGATACATAAAAATTCTCTTTGCGAAATAGGTCTGTAGTCCTGTGCACGTATAATCGAATACTGATCACATAGAAATGCAAAAGCGCAAGGGTTATTTTCTCGGTTTATTGATATTAAGAAGCATTGCGTTCGATGAAAACACGAAGATCATTTCCGATACCCGCTCGCTGCATGTACATCCGCTAGTAGTAACATTTTACATAATGGATACTTTTTTTGAAAATGTTCAATACTCGATACCTACGTATTCCAATAGTTACCTATTTGAAACTAGTACAACGCGTTCGGAGAATATTCAATCAATTATTTTCATTGTTTCCTTGCTTTCGCGTACAAAATGAAAATCGCTTTAACGAATTTCATAAAATTTAATATTTCGAATTACTAAAACATTATTTGTAATACGCTACAAAAAAAAATACGTAAGGAGTATTTATCAATGAACTTATTGTTCTCGAAGGCACTTTCTTTCAGTAGAAAAAATCGAGTGTGCCATAAAAAGTACACGGCAGAAGTGAGAACTTCTTCGCACGGATTCAGTAAAGTCCAAAATTTATCAATTTTATTAAATACAAAGACTGATATAAATAAAAGTATAAAATTGAAGATGAAATGAAAAGGGAGATGGTGTGGCACCGAACAAATTCTGCGCGCGACAAAAAGAAGAGAGGGAGCGGCGAACGCAGTGTGACGTCACCGTTACGCTCATAGCGTTACGCTTTTTTTCAGTTCGGTGTCCCGTAACGCTTTTCTCATGTGAGTGCCAGCAAAGAAGTTTTCATTTCAAAAAAAACTGATGAAACTGGGTAGGTTAGGTACCAGCTACGCTTAAAATAAAGGTTACCCACATTTTATATCATGCGCAGTACCAAGTACACGCACAGAGGAACGCGAATAGTGAAAATTTTCGAATTACAACTTATATGGATTCAATAAAGAACTATTTTTATAAAAACACTCGAACCGGAAGGTGATGGATTATCTACCAAATCTTCCCTTCTCTGGCACAGAGACGGATTAAATGAAATCGAAAAATTTCAAAGTCGAAACATTCCTTCTTTTTCGAAACCATTATTTTGAAAATCAATTTTATTCAATAAATGCGAATTATTCAATTAGGTAATATAACAATCATTACGTTTCTTTCGTACGGCAGCTACATAAACCAACGAAAAAAATACATAAAATGAGAGACAGTCACTATTCATAACATACCGGAGATTTTTCCGCTAACTCCATCTTCCCCTGGTTATAAAACCACGGGAAATGAAGCAATCGAATTGAAAATTTTACCATGAAGTCGCACAAACCTATTGAATATATGATGAAAATTTCGTCAACTCAGAATAATTAGAAACGGCGCTATGATAATTGTTACTTTTGAAATTTCCCTCAACTTAAATCTGATTACGTGATTAGTATGCATAAAATTGATAGTTAAAAGTAAGACGCAGAATTTGAATTTTTTAATAAAATTAGACACCGTAATGGGAGGATTAATAAAAGTTACCCAAAAAGTCATTCCTTCGTTGTTCATTAATAATGAAAATATTTCAAAGTAATTTTCTACTTTGTACTGCTTATAAATTGTAGCAATCGAACAATAGCATTCTCGACCTGCGTCCCGTGTTTTTATTTCGTTCAATTATTTCATCATTTAAACTAATTCTGAGCAGTAAATGTCTTCGAATTACTCTTCATCTCTCCCCTATCCCCTGATAAATCTTCAACATTTACTAATATGTACTACCAACAAAAAGGATCGAAATGAAAAACAAGCGTCAAATACAAAGAAAACTAAAATTGAAAAAAATAAACGGATAGATAATGAAAAATATCGAAAAAATGATATGAAAATCTACAGCATATTATTGTTTCATCTCTATCTCTTGAGCAAAAATCTAAGATGTTTACAAAGATTGAAACGCCAAAATATGATGAAAGATTACGCATTAACACAACATACATAGAAGTGGTACTTCAACTATTTGGGTTTAATATACACGTTATACTAGTATTTTTATTTGTATGTATGCAACATGCATCAAAGTACAAACGACACGAATGCACATTTTAATCAAACTCGATTTGTCTGAAATAAATTTGACGAGAAAATACAATCAAATTGTCGCATTGTGTCGACGCGACTCGTACCTATTTTATAAAAATTTGAATTTTACAATACTCGTATAAAATATATGAGAAACGAATAACATAAATAAATCCGCCGACGACAACAATCGCAAACCAACAAAAACATTTGAAATAATTGAAAAAAAAATCGATCGAATTTTCATAACACTCTGTAATTTTACATATAAAAGTATCCAACATATTTGATGATTTCACACAATAGGCGCACGGCCAAAAAAATTACAAATAGGCGGGTCTGAAAAAAATAATAAATAAGACGATGGTTAATTATTTTACATTTTAAACGTTGTAAAAGAAATTACAAAAAATAATTTATTCGCCCCACCAACCTAATTTTCATTTGCTACTATTAATTCCAATTATCAAACTGTATCTCGTCTGTGCGAAATTTCTTAACGTATTAAAAAGAATCCACATTTTTTCCAATTAACTCGCATTATTTTCTTTTAGCTGAACGCGATACGTAAAATCATAACGGCGCAATATCGAAATATTAAAAACATCAAAACAGAATTTTCCACAGAAAATCCGCGTTGTATATTTTTGCATTAAAAATCAACCTAATAAAACGAACCATCGAAAAAAAAACCGAATAGAGAATTACTTACTAACCAGCATTTCAAGAATATGCAAAGTGTTTAATGCAAACCTTTATATAAGTAGATAATATTGCTTCATATTTTCCACAAAAAAAGTCTGCTTGCAAGCAAAATTAATTAGTAGCAAAATACTCACTCACTCGCTTCTTTCCTTTTTCAGTCTGTGGACGTACTTCTATATACGTATATATCGATTCACCCATCCAACAATATTACACGTACCAACTGGCGCATTTGCTCTTTCAATGTACTTTGATTTTTCAAATATAATTTTGACTTCTTTTGATCTTATTCCAATTCATCTACATTTTTTTTCCATATCAACCCTCAGTCATGACGTTGAACTAATGATTGTCGTTCAACGTGTATTTTGAATGAATTACCTCAGTTTTAATGCGTACTCATTTCGACGTTTCATTTTCAAGATTAATTACTCCGCTTTTCTCTCTAATTATCTCCGTAGCGATGAAAACCAAATCGGTGATGTACCCAAGTTTAATTTTTTTCCAGCAACACGCCGCATATAAATTTGAGCAATTTTTTTCGTCGTACGAAATTAAAATTTTTCTTCGCATTAGTTTTTAAAAATTAAAAAATACGCACCCTTTTACAACTTATTCAGGTCACAAGATATTGACTTCGTATTCCACCACTATTGAATCAATAATTTCGTGAATTAATACGCGTAGGTCGATTCAACTGAATATACACACGGTCATACCATGAAGCTTCCACTAGCAAGTAGGTACATCTACCGTACGATGAAAAAAAAAATGAAAAAATGGGGAAAAAGTAATAAAACGCGTAAAAAGAGCATATATGAAAAATTTTGCTGATTTTTTTTTTTCGTTACCGACCAACCTTATTGATATTTTCAGCTGAAACTAGATCGATGTACTCGTACTCTTTCGACGTATATCATACGTCTTTCAATATGTAGCAATAGCTAAATTTTCTATGCTAACAATTTATTTCCACGAATAAGGTATAAGATATGTAAAACTGTATGTATATACAAGGGAAATAACCCAGAGAAAAAAACTTTCGATGAAAAGGATTATTTAAATTATATTTACTTTTACAACGAAATCGATAAATATGTAATATGAAAATAATTCAATACTTAATTTTGCTTCCTGTAATTCACGTATACATAAATATAATTAAAATTATTCTTCAGTGACGCCGTTCAACTTTATAATCTAATTAAATTTTAGTACTTTGAAATTGTTTTCTTAGTTATGTCGACAGTAAAACGTTTAAAACGCTTCCTACCGCTTTACGAAGTTTCATCACACTACAACGATGTTCACCAAAAAACATTTTAAAATTTTCATTAAATTCGTACCAGCTAAAGCGCAAATTCATATTTAAAGCACGTTACTTCGGTAGTGCTTCTTTTTAATTGATAAGTATAATTAGAATGATAAACTCGCGCACATTTGTACAATAACGAATTAAAAAAAAAAGAAAGAAAAAAGAAAAACAACTGCCATCCCGCAAAATCTCTTCCACTCGCTTTTTAATCGCGATCAATAAATAATTAAACGTATTTCGAATAAAAAAAAAGAAAAAACTACGATTATAAATGTCAATTAATTTTAAATTCACTTTATCGTTAATTGCGTCAGACTGGAAAAATTAAGATTTAATGAGACTTCATTAAACATATATTTTTCTTTTGATATTCGGTCTGCTAATACGTCAGCTTTTTCGCATTAAGGGATCATTCATTTCGCAAATGGTTAAACACACACACATATATAATACGCCTATGTACTTGTAAACGTACGCGCATGGCTTGTTAATTTATTTTGTTACACGGAATATATCACCAACGCAATTACAAGCTATCGAAAAAAAAAGACTAAAATGCAATTTATATGCCCTTTCGATTTTTTGTTTTATTTCACATGAAATATAACATAAAAGAATTTTTTTCAAATTATATTTCCACGCTGTCAAAATAGAATCAAAACGTTTTAATGTCCGTGGTAAAACGATAGCGGATTCAATTCCGAACACAATTAACACTTAAGCAGGTTATTCGATATCTCGTAAAATTTTCAGGTTTGTAGTTAACCTACACTTGACTTTTTTAACGACAAACAAATTTATGTAAACGTACTAAAAAAAAGCATACCTTGTACGGTAATTCACGCAGTTTCCATTTTCCATCACCTAATACACTTATTATCTTTCGCTAAATGAATATGATACTTAGATACGTGCATATGCGTGTCGCTAAATACCAACGAATCTTATTTCATTAATATTACAAGATAACACCAAATGTACGTGGGTAGTACCGTGAAAAAACGCGAACAAAAATAAAATCATTATTCGAAATACGTACAACGAGCCGCGCCACAAAACCAATATAAAAAAATACTAATGAAGAAAAATTTTGAAAACCATGACAAACCGAATCAGAAAACAAATTTACATACTTTAACTATCAACAAAATGAAGAGCGAAGCGAGAAAATTCACGAGAACTGAAATCCATAAAACATTGACAAATATAAATGAACGACTCGAAGACACGAAACAGAAATTTACATTTCTTTTTTTTATATTGTATTTTTTTCCCATTTTCATAAAAGATCTTTATACAACGAAGCGGATAAATTTAAAAATTTTTAAAGTAAGCAATTTTCTAATGCGTTTATAAAAGTACAAAAAAAATCCGTGTCTTGGCATAAAATTTATAAAGTTTAAAATATTAAATTATACGATAAAAGTTCAGCGGGTGTTTTCCTTATTGTCACCATTGTACGATTGTAATACAATGTACATGTGCACTAATATTAATCCTCACTAGACAAACGTCTATCTAACTACCTATACCCCGATGTATTTATTCATCATACAGAGACTTAAACTTGACATTTTCATCAGCGATACATAATCCATTAAAATAAGTCTGGGTGTCTTAATATTACGTATAATAAATATACCACAATGTGGAGCTACTTTGAACAGTTTCGCACGCTTTTGCATACACGTTTTCTCCTACTACTTTTTCTAATTAGCTTTCAAAAAAATGGTTTTCACCATGTCTTAGATCATCTCTACCTTCACCTTCTACATTTTCCATACTCTCTTTCGAGGTGTATTTTATAAAAAAAAATAAAATAAACAATGCATTCAAAGTAGCTCTACATTTGAAGCTACTTTGAACACTCCATCGTGCAATATACTCGCATCTTTGAAAACTAAATTTCTTGAAAGAGCATCTTTTAATTAGATGAAATTCAAAAATTTGAAAAAAGGCCCACATTTAAGCAAATTGTGGATGATAAATTGAAAAAACAAACATATTTATTCAATGAGGCAGGCTTTCTGTAAGGTTTCTTCAGTATAATTACAATAGTTTCGCGATCCTTTCATTCGTTTGTACTTTCGCGCCACTATTAAAACTTGAAATTCAAGTTATATCAAAACTAAAATAATAACTTCAATTTTCACAATGTTAAAAATACGAAAGAGACTACAAAAAAACCAAATTTGTGTAAAAAAGTAAGCAAAATGACAAGAACCGTACAAAGTAGCCCCATCAAAAAAAGGATCTATAGTACGGTTGCTGTTTGAGTGACACTTGAAAACGTTGAGGATCATGATAACTGGATGTTCGGAGTATCATTAAAAATATTTTGCGATTTTTAGAATCAAAGCTCGATTTTTAAAATGAGAAAGTTCATTTGAGCTTAAAGTTCGAGCTTTTTTAAAGAACAATTTTCAACTAGGTATTGGTCTGTTGGCATTTATGGCGAGAGGGATGGAAACAACGAAAATAACTTAATCAAAGGTTCTTCCATCTGATACCACTGATTTCTCCGAAAAAAACTTATTTTTCTGGCCATCAGGCTGCGCTAAACGAAAAAACACGTTTCTGTTCAAAGTAGCCCCACATCATTTTAATTTTCAAACTAAATAATACGACGATTCGCAAATATGAGCACCTATATTTTACATCATTCGTTAAAAAATTATTAAATAAAAACAGAATTAAATTCCATAAAAATACCGAAAAAATCATTCACGCTCGGTATTCTAAATCAAGTAGTCAGCAACGGAAATCGACTGTTTCAAAAATGCAACGACAAAGGGAAAATTTAATCAACTCGCCGACATTTTCTGGTTGACTTCACAAAATAATTTTTTATATGCTTTTTAAGAGAGAAAAAAAACTACCAAGAGAACATAAACGTGATATCTCCGGTTTCTGGACAGTGGTAATATTTTTAGACTTTTCAACGTCTCGACGATAACTTTTTAAGTCGCATCAACTTTTCTTATGCCTGAAATGAATACATTTAAGCCATTTCACGACCGATTGAATATAATTTTTTTCCAGAATAAAAATAAAGCTTTTTCCTAATTTTTTGTAGCAGAACGAGATTTTTTTCGAATTTCCCAAATTAATAGGTATTTTATTAATAAAATGTTTTGTGAAAATATTTTCAAAAACGCTGAAAAAATGTACACGTTAATGAGAAAAAAAATAATTCCTGGCCGCAACTTTCATATAGGTATAATTGTTATTTCGTAAAATAGGATGAAAAACCTTTCGGTTATTGTTTTAAATTACCACAAAAATCGAATGCGGATAATAATGAGCATAAGATAAAATTCAACGTCACAGAGCCGCAGTACGATATAAAAAATAATGGAATGCGATTGTCATTATTTTACAGCTAATTAAAACGTTAACCTCGATGGCGAACATGGATAATTTTTGTAGTTGATCAGCGCGGCTTGTCAAAATAATACAAAATGAAATTTCGAAAGATAACTAAAAAGGATTTCAAACATAATAATTCAATAAACCTCGTCCTTGTTTAAATACTTATCAAAGTGACGTGATTCGCGCATAGATGCTCTGGAAGCGCTGCACGGTAGTTTAGTACACTCGAATGTAACGTCTAAGTGATTACAAAATACAAACTTACGATGAAACACATGTTAACACATCACTTTAATGTCAACTTGGCCGCCCTACGGATGAAAAGTATATCTCACATCCCTGTAGATAAAATGTTGGTAATCTTAGTACTATTTAGCTTGTTCCTTTTGATTTTTATATTTCAAAAAATTAAATATAACATCAACATGAAGCGTTAATTTGTATATACGATTACGTGCAATGAAAACTGTCTCACGTGCAAGGATGAAAACCATAATGCACGACAAATGTAGGTACATGTAATTGGTAAGATACACACATTTGTTGAACGAGCCGTAGGCGAATGAAGTAAATTACAGCAGGCATAATTCTAATTTCCCTCCTGACATAGTAGGTATTTTTTCGCTAAATGAAAATTTTCATTTGATATATTTTACCATCATTGAAGCAGCCAACAATCGAAACATCGATTTATCATGATTTACCCGAGCAAATCCTTTAACGCGGTCAACTAATAATTTACTAGATATACGAGTAACTAACGCCGCGTCGTTGGATAAAATGAACAAAAAAAAAATTATTTCAATGAAAAGGAAACACTCGCACTGTTTTTCCTCATTAAACAATTCATTAATTTACAATTGTACACACACGCTCTAGAATGGAAATTTTCATTAAAGAGTATAATATCTCCGCTCAACATTTAAAAAACTTTTTTTTACGCAGTTGTTCAAAAACCAGAATTGTTTATACGCAATACTAAGCAAAATAAATTGATGAATTTTTACCACCCAGTGTAAATAAAGAACAACAATGTGACTACGTAATTTTTGGACCGTTGAAGGATCGCATCAGGATTTGTTTAAAAAAATAGGTAAATTCGGTTTGTATAAATTTTTATAAGTAATATCGAGCTGAAAAGTTATAATAATAATATTTAATAGCGGGGCAAAGCGACAGAAAAGGATATAAAAATAAAAGCAATAAAACAAACAAAAACAAGATTCATACAAACATACTTTAGCCACATTCACACTCCAAACCACAAAAATTATTTTTTCATTTTTTCACACTTACCAAGCCCAACACGAACAATATAAACAGACAAAACGATCATACAATCAATCAGTCACGAGCCAGAGTCAAAAAAATCGTGTCTACCGAATTTTATAAAATCGGTGCGAAGATACATCGAAATCATAGATCTTGATCTCTAACATTTTTCACATCCGATGAAAAAAATTGATTTTATATTTCAATTTTCAATTTTCACGTTATTTTAATGCACACTGCAGCTTAGCAAATTCAAAACATTTAATAAAGTTTAAATACAAATAATTAAATATGTACAACTTGAGCCTGGTGTTATATACTTTCTTGAAATAACGTTCATAATTTTCAATACATCGCAATATAAATAACTTCACTTTTATACGCATAAATTTTCCAAAACACTATGATCTTATTTTGCAGGAAATCTCGTATATACCTTCAATAAACAACTTGACGCTAAAATATACTTCCAATTGAAAAATCAATGGCTTAGGCGGATGCATTTCGGCCAATGCAAACACTAACCAAAGTAGAATTGATTTTACTCCTCGTAAACTTAAAGATAGTATTCAGTTATTCGTTTTACATAGTACGAACGTTGTCGAGATACCATCCAACATGAAAAATATCGAACGCAAACGCGAAATAAATTTATAAGGTGATTTCACGGAACGAGAAAATGTCAAGTTCTTAGACTTTTAATATTTTCACACGTAAAGCTTTGGGGCCGATTTTTACATAAATTTCCAATACTCTAGCATAACGAAGGGTGTTACTAAGTACCTAGCTACCTACACCTACAGAGGCATTTCTTACTTTCTCTTTACCTCGATACTACGACAATTACGTTGTAACTTACTAAAAAATTTGAAAACACACATTTCATTATAGGAAACAAATAGAAATACATACGAGTATAATTTCGCAGATACAATTCGAACTTTAAAACAACGAAAAAGAAAAATCATAGTAAGTACGAATCTAGAAAAAAATCTATTTAACAGGTAACTTTTACTGAATGTAAAACTTTGCGCTAAAATATTTGAAAATAAATTAGTTTCATTCTAGTTGACTAAATTTCCACGTCGTTGGGATACAGCAAAACGGAGATGCGGAGAAAAGTAGAAAACTTTGCATAAGGATACTCGACGCGGAAACGAAAGAATATAAAGTTAAGCACTCGATGGAATTTTTAACCGGTATGGGATGAATGCAGAAGGGACGATAAGGATTGAACGTAATAAGCCGATTTTCAAACGACAGCGGCAAAAACGGGAGAAAAGCGTAAATAAAGAGCAACATGACTTATGTCTTTTCACACAGTGCGCGCTGCGGTAAAATCTATATCTGCCATATTTTATACATATTACATCAAATCGCAGCTCACGTGTTTCGTATATTCTTCACATGAAGGCCTTTTTTTTCACTATTAGCCCAAAAGTATGCTAGTGCTGCAATAAGATTCATCAAAATTTCAGGTAATCGCTGTAGAAAACGAACAGTCGCGTAAAATTAATCGCACCTTTATCGATTTGAAACCAAGCAAAAGCACGCGAAAACATTTTTCACATAATACATACGTTAATAACATTTAGTTTTTCCCATTTTCATCTCCTTAATTGCCCGATAGACAAACCCTTTTCAAAATATAACCGTAAAAGGTGATAGAATACAAATTTCCTTCAATGACGTTCTTACGGTGGAATACGACAAAGGAATATACTCGTATTTCGATACTAATGCATATTAAAACTTATTGTTGATTGCTTAATAATAGGTACTTTTGGGCAAATAATTTCATAAGATTAACCTTTCATAGCATAGTTCAAACGAACTAATTTAATAACATTTCAATCAATGTATTTGTATTGGACCAAAAAAGAAAAAAGATGGCAGACAGCTTTCTAATAAATTGAATTAACTCGATTTTGCAAAATGGACAATAATTATTGGTCAATGCATTAAAACATCGCATTTCGTAGGTCTACATCTATGCTAACCAGACTACACGTCGAGAATACATTTTAAAGTCTACATTAAATCCGTCAATTTATCTGTATCTTTCGGTTGACCTGAAGGCCGATTTTATATTTTTTCATGATCAGCCATTTGAAATGCTACTTTCTACGTACAATGGCATTATTTCTAAACAAATTTTCGCATAAAATTTCCAATACCGAGCTACTAGGAAACTTTTTCAACACATTACCTCAGTAGTTTCCTAATTTATGTAAAGCATTTACATAGAAAACACGAATTTATTTTCAAAAATTTTAAAAATATGTACCTGATTTAAAAAATGTAGACTTGAATTTCCAGGAAAGTAATAATTTCTATGTGATTTTTAAAGAAAGAAAACTTCCTTTTGCTTAACGTCAGGTATTGTATACGTTAATTACTCTTTACAAGATAACTTTACAGAACAATACAAACTTCATATGTATTCTATGTTATATGCAAAATTCGAAATTTTACATTACACGAATGGTACAGGCATTTTCGTATGCCCGATTGTTTTAAAAGTATTTTTAATTTATTCTCATTCGAAAAATAATGATATAAGAAAGTTAAGACGAACCAAACTCGTCAATTTTATCAAAAGTAAAATATAAATTTATATTTTTCAAACAATAAGTACGTAATAATTAATTAGTGCCCAGATTATATTAAATCTTCAACAAAGTACCTGCTACCTACATATAGATAAATTTTTTTCCTTGAGTTTCAATTCAGGTGTAAATATTTAATACTTTTTAATAAAAAAAAAAATACTTAAAATGAATACGAAGGTGAAATAGATGAGAAATTATCCTTAAAAAAATAATTTAACATCACTCCTCTAATTCGATTTAATTTTTCAAAAGCAACGCAAAATAAACTTGCTTTAAATAAGCCATTCAGGTCGATGACTTTTTCATGGATAAGTTGACGAATTCGTTTGATAAACTACGCTCAAAATAACAAACTACTGTACTCGTATCCAAAAGACGAAGAGGAAAACAGACAAATCAGAATATTCTTTCGAAACCTGGATTTTTTTCTCCCATTTAAGATATAAATAATAGTGAAAAAAAAAAAACAAATTTAATAATCCCCCTGTTAACCATTTTTTCTTTCATCGTAGTACTTAGAAAAATGCCAACTTTTGGCTTTTCAAATAAACTCAAAATTACAGGACGCTTTGCTCACCTTTGTCATAAAATTGGTTATTCATGGATATACGCAATACGTGTATGTATATTATGTAGATCCGAACATAAAAAAAAAATATCGTACGAGTGATTTTTCGACTGCACGAAATCCTATTCTACCGTTAATTAAATTTGTTTACGCATACAACGACCAAAGTCTTAGATGTAATTCCGAGATTTTATGGCTTAATCTAAGAGTAAACGTTGTCTTATGAACAAAAACGAAACGAAAACAAACTTCAAAACAGCGATATTTCAACGAATGCGCGTATACAATCTGCATAGGGGAAACGTAATATTGAAAAAAGAAAATGAAAAATTGAAACATAAAAAGTAAGTACACGAGGTAGTTTGCATAAAGCCCAACTCGAGCTCGTATTAGGAACAATTTTGTTCTATCAGTAGGCATGCCGTTTGTATTTGAATGCTACAAATTGCAAAACATTTCGAAATGTGTACAATTAAAACAAATCCCTCGCTGTTCATCGATTCGCTTACCACGGACATGACGGTACATGCTTAAAAATTACAATTGCACGCGCTTATAAATCGATTTACTGCCATTTTCCGTTTTACACGAGAATCATCTAGTATCTCACGGTTAACGAATTTATATTTCATTTTAAAGTACATACTCACACAACTATTTTTCACAATGCTCTATGACATCAGATTATCGGTAAGACTGTGTCATTCAAACGTGTTAAGAACATTTTCCCATTCAATTACCTTGGTGATATAATCCATCTCCGTGAAATGTATTTATATGTTTTAAAATTCTCGAAAATGACGAAATATCAAAGTTAAAAATTGGTTTTACGAATAACCTACATTAGGAGAACTTTTTAGAAAATATAAATGCAGGTATTTACCCTGGATCATTCGGTACTTCGGAAGGAGCTCCTCGTATACCGTTTTGATGATGATGATGGTCCATTTTTATAAATGAAACTGATATTCGCTTTTTCGCGAAACCACTTCCGGAATATTCGAACCAAACTGATACACAAAATGCACTAACAAACGATCAAAACATGAGTGATGATAGATGAATTTTATTTATTTTTTTTATTTTAAATATTCCGGCTGATATGATATAAAAATATAAAAAAATGAAAATATCAAAAAAAAATAATGTATAACAAGTTCGCGAACTCGCGAAAAACCAATGAAAATAGTATGTGAAAAACTACGGCACTAATATATGTCTAAACGCTACGACGCCTAAAGACCGACTGGTTGGCCGGTTGAGAACTCCAACTGGCGTCGTTATCTGTACAGTGCCAAATAAACTGAAATCGGGAACAATGTCGAACGAGCGTAAAGATAAAAAAGCTTTCCAGAAAAACCCCGAACGAACACCGTACCGCCAGCACCGTTCGACAAAAAAGTAAAGCAGAAACAGCTGCTCTCCTGAAACATCTCTTCTATACCCTTTTAGCCCACTCAATTCCTGATTCTTTTAAGGAAATGCACGCCTTTCTTGCCTGTCACTGAAAAACACATGCGCTACCAGATAATTCTTCGTGCTTGGAAAAATCAGTTACGTTATCTGTCGTAAGATTTTCGTATTAATATCACGCTCATCCTTTTCAGCACACTACAGAAGTCGCATACACGTATTCGTTTTAAGTTTAAATACCTTAGAATTACGCGGGCGAGTCAATACGTCCAAAATTTGAATTTGATGAAAAAATGTTGGTGGAATTTTTCATTGCGATGGAAAAGAATGAATATACCTATGTACTTATGTAAAATGTAAACGTAGTTATCCTTAATTTCCAGTAAAAATTTCCAAATGACAGAAAATTGGCAGCAAACAACGAAAACATCGTTTTCCAATAAGTGTACTTACATGTTAATTTTCATATTGCGTACATATTTATTTCGACGTGAAATAAAAATGAGAAACAGAATCGTCAAAAGAAAAAAAAAGTCCGGAAGTAAGAACATTCATGAAATATATTACTCCTGCAAATATAAAACTAGGCAAGCCTAATAATACCGATTCGCTAAATACATCATATTTATTGAGACAAGGGGTATCATATACACAAACTAACTAGAAAAATAGTCCTACTTTTAACAAATTAAAATTCTCACTGGTTTTCGGTTATTTTTCATTTTTCCGAACGCCTGTATTGTGTACTTTTACGCGTGGTGTACCTTTACTTTCGGCGCCATTTATGAAGTGCGGATGGCTCGATGTCAGTGACACACTGTGGAAATTCGATTTTGCGTTTTTTTAAATTTATGTAATCTTAAGATCATATCAAACAAAGGGATGCATTTGAATAAAATTTAGCAGTTTAATAGCTATCCTACTTAGTTCTTTGATAAAGACAGGAAATAACTTCGCCTGTTTATGGACTCTTTTTGCACATGATCGATTAACCCACTTCACCACTTTCAACTTGTAATAACCAGCAATTTTGTAACGTCACAGCGAATTCAACGCTTTATGAGGTTACAACCGTTGTCAATTAAGATAAAATATCTATGTAGATTAATAACCAAAACATGAAAAACTAAAAGCTGAGGGCAAAAACCGTTTTCCGATCATCAACCAATTACAGAGCAGGTACCGAATGACTAACAACCACCATATAATTACCCTAATACATTCCAATGGATTGTCATTTTTCCTGAGTTTTTTTTGCATAAAAAATGTTGACCCAATATCGAATATTTCATCCTGATGTTTGTTGCAACCAAAAATTCATATAAAAAATTTATCTGAAGCAGCAGGCAGTTCCGGCAGCTCTGTATAAGATTGATAAGAATGCAGTGGACCGATAACGTTATAATCATTAGTTTTCTAAACCAATAAAGGATTCATCGTGATCATTATTTACCATGTACATATGACTATGAATACGTGATATTAAAACTCACCCAAACGCAAACCCGGAATATCAGAACTACAGCCATTTCACTCGTGCACGCGACATTGAAAGTACTTCTTCCGGAAATATTGATGAAAAATCGTTAACAAATAGCATTATTATTTTTATATGCCATATTCCCACGCGATGAAACACATCAAACTTTGTAAAATATTCGTAATTTTATGTGAAATTTCAAACGACACAAACGTAGAAACAAAAGAACAAAATGGCACATGTTTATATCACGAATCACGACATAAAGTCGGTAAATAAATTGCTAAAGAATGAAAAAATCATAAGAATTTTTTTTTATGACTTTACAATAATCAATTTATTGTAACTTCAATTCACCTACAATTGACAATTACTAACTCTTCGATACGAATTTATCAAAATGTAGCCAACGATAAGTACAACTACAAATACATGACATGAGTGTTTGATTATTTCGAATCCACCACCAGAAGCGCTTATACAAAAACCGTTTTGCCAGTTAAGACTAGTTCTTCGTCCCCGCTCATCACTCATACGATAAGTGTGACCATTTTAACTCGGGAACAGCTGAGATCTTATATGACGTAGTATGTGGACGTTTTACGAAGTTACGAAATAAAAAAATGATCAAAATTAGAAAGTGAAAGAAATTAAATTTTATGCTCAAATGCACGTGTATTGTGCAAATACGTTGAAAGCAGGCATTATATAAACAATGCTTGAATTTATTTCTTTCAAACAATAAAGTATCAAGTACAAAAAAAATGTTTATTTATAATACAAATCATAAACATAATGATAAAATACATTAGGTTCATCGTAGACGTACACATAATACTTATTATGTAGTATCAAGTTCATATATAATATACTGTACAATATAGTTATGTCTAAACAGTAAAACTTTCTTGACGTGTTTTCTTTCTTCCTTCCAAAATTATATCACTTGAAAGACCATCTCATAGGAACTTGGAAATATACATCGGCATTTGACATAATTATGTTGCTTTTCCGCCGTTCAAATTCTAGTATGCATGTAGACATGTACATCTACATACGTACGTATGTATACTTTGTATTTAATGGTTAATACCAATTAGGTATTACTATCTTAATTCATAATTTTATAAGAAAATTTCTTAATTGCAACCTATATGTTCGCAGAATGTAGAAGGTAAGATGTTTTTGGTAGTTGGTAGCTGATAACAGTAGCTAAAGCTACCGTTCGTTTCAGTCTAGTCGGCTTCTCACCATACCTTACCTATTAACTAGATTGAGAATCAATTATTCAGTGACTGAGCACTTATACCAACTATCGCAGAATTTGTTGATTTTGTAATTTTTGTAATGAGAAATGAACAACCGCACAATCGCAATAATAAGCATTAGGTAAATGTCGGAATCCAAAGCATCAGTAGGCAAATAAAATAATATTCAAAAAAAAACTTTATTGGTTCTATTTTATTTACTGGGAGAAGAAATTTGATCAACTCTTGAAAAAATTTCGTTCAACATCATTGACGGATTCTCTAACAAATTGATGTCATCTAGTGGATCCGAGCATTCAGCAACAACATTTGTGACATCGCAGGTTTCTAACACGTCCAACATATTTTGAAAACTATCGGTATCTATGTACACACAAACATTCACATACATTGAAGCATTCGCATACAAAGACTTGACTTGAAATTCTTAAGCTATGACGCAGCAAAAAATAAACCTTTGAAATTGTGATAAAAGAGAATAAGGCCTGATAGTTTTGAAGTAAGGAGAAAAAAAGTAAAATAAAAACTATTTAAAATTATTTATGCATAAAATATGACATTTATCGAACCTATTGCAAAAATCTTCACTCATAAAGCACTTGATAAGCGAATTCTGATGATAACGTTGAATAAATAGGTATACTACAATTTAAAAAAAAAAAAAAGAAAAAAAAGATGGCAAGATTTGTTCTTATGATCACTAAAAATCTGATGAGTGGAGTTACGTACTTATGCATGTTTCAACAATCACATTTAGCTTCGAAAAAACATCAATATAAAAATTATAAATTATAGGGTACGTTTTAGGCATCCGACATCGACTTATGATCTTAACAAAAACCATATTGGCGGTTCAGAAGTATAAGTAGGTACAACAAAATTATTTTAGCAAATGAAAAAGCGGTAAACAAAATTAGCAAAGACTGATTTCTAAGAACAGAACTGCTAAAAAGGATAATCAGATCTCACCATATCAACGAATAAAAATATCTCAAATGGAATCACAAATTTTTTCTCGAAGTGGCAGCAATTTTGAGACGATTTCGCAATGTTCTTCGTGGAATGCCGAATTTTCTTTCAACATAACGTTGAGAGCGGCCTCTTGAAATCAGTCTCAATGCCTTCTGCATTGCATCTTCCGTCCAATTACTCTTCGGTACTTTTTTCTTCTCTTTAACTACAAACAACAACACATGTGCACGAAACATTTCGTATATATCTGGCAGAACTGAAGAGACTTTAATAACTCTTTCCACTAAATTTAAATACCTAATCAGTAACTCAACGAAACTAAGCACGTTTATTTTTTCAAAATATCGCCTTGCACCAAATAACAAAATTATGATTTTGTTAAGGCCTTATTCTCTTTTAGTTGACGTAGAAGTAATCTCAGGATAGGTATTAGGTGATAGGTATATAAATGATGATTGCGTTGATTTCACAGGACAAAAAAATTACCTTGAATTAAAACATTGGTAGGCTGTATTACACCACTAGCTATATTTTGAGAAGAATCTTGGTCCATCTAAAATGAAAATGAGCAAATGATTATAAATAAGTAAAAATTTTCAACTAAGCTGAAAGAAATGTAAAATATTTTACACTGAATTACCGATAAATGATTTTCGGAAATAGGGGTATTAAACGAAGAACTTGATAATGAGATTGAAGAATTTCCTGAACTGGATGTATTCAACTGATGAACAGATTCGTAACTTTTTACAGATTTTCTATTTACTATAGCGAAGCGCATTTTTTTTAACATGAATTCAGGAGCTTCGAATCCTTTAAGTTCGTGTCGTAGAACATTTGGATTATTTCTAAGGAACATTTTAAGAGAAAAATATTAATTTGATGACTTACCTTAACTAAGTATCAAAGCAAGAATTTTCAAAAGTGTAGGTAAGGTACCTGTAGTATTCTGAATTCAATAATTCTCTAACATCGTCTAATATTAGAATATAAGAAGAACCAGAGGAATTTTGGGACGTATAGTGTAACTTATGTTTAATCAACCAATCTTTATCTTCTAAATCAATGCAATAACGAAACAAGTCAGGATGTTTAACAAATAGTTTTCCTCGCATTCCTCCGTAACCTAATACCTAGACAAATGTTATATTTTAGTACCTATTCAAGAAATGAAGAAGGGTGAAAAATTGTACTTACTTTATTCACTCTTGAAGACATAATAAATAAAGTTTTTGATGTAATCTTTGAGGAGTCATTTCTGAGTAAACATGGTGCCATATTAATAATAGATTTTCGTTTTGAATGAGAAAGCAGTAACTGCGATGAATTGACGTTACTCAGAACTTCCGAATCTCTACGTTTTCCAAAAATGAATAAACGCTGTTGGAAATTTTCATAAAAACTAAATAATAATCATACATTTACCAACTTCTGAATCGTATTTCGAGTATTACTCAAAGAAGTATTTTTCTAAACTTGGAATGGAAGAAGTTGAAATAGGCAGTTATACGTAGGTACCTCTACCTATACTTATTGCTTAACAAATGCGCAGATCTTTTACACATATAACATGTGTACTTAATTATCTATATGCGCATACAGATACAAAAGACATAGAACTACCTTGCTGTCTTCATTATCGTCCTGACTATTGCCAAATCTTGATTCAATTAAAGCGCCAGTATCAGCCGCTGCATTGAAAGGAGAATCGCTTCGAGACAAAGGTGAATTCAAATACAAGTGTTTAGCTTCATCCAACATCGTACGACATAATTCCCTAACATGTTCTTCGTTAACACTACCTTGTCCTAAATTTCCACGAATGTTGCTAATTGCTGGTACAAAATACATCTGTTAACAAATTTTTAAAAAATTTAATAAATTTTAGTTTGAAATTGATAATAACACTTACAAAAATTCAAAATGTATCATCAAAATTCAAGATTAACGTGATCAAATACTCACGTCAAGATATTTCTTTATTACGCGGTCTATATCATTATTGATGGCAGACTGAATGTTTTGTCGCAACAAATCTAAGGACTTGGCGGCATTTACTACATTCCTACCCCGCATTTTTGCTGCTTTCACCGCATTTTTTCCATCATTTTCGTTAATTCCCATATCTGCCAAATGTTCTAATGTAACTTGTCTCATATTGAATGTATTTTTCTGAAAATGCGTGAATAATGAATGATATAACAGGTATTTTTAGTTAGATATCTATTCATGCTCAATTTTTTCACAACTAAAACTAACAAAAATAATTGATTCAAAAATTTTTTACAACCATTAAAATGATTAAATTTCAAGGTGTGGTTAAAATTAGAAGGTATTTAACTACAATAGGAACCATAATCATTTTATAATAACGACTTACCCATTCAACGAGCGGTTCAGTGATGGTGACAGATTCATTTCCAGCGTGTCCATCGTTATTGACCCAATTATTATTCAATACATTGTTTGAATTCACAAATCTTGTATAGGAATCCCACGAAAAACCTCGCTGAAGTTTATTAACTACCATCGTTAAGTTTCAATCAATTAGAATCCAAACTGGAAATATACCAAAATGAAATTGTAATAGTAACATCAGAATAGAAAGCCACTAGCTGGGTGTTCGTAACATTTTCGAACCAAAGCGTTAATCGATATAAAATGATAGTGGTGTATAACAAATTGAAGGGATAATTCTACTTACCTACAAACAGATGATATCATCATAACAAAACTTGTTTATTGAAACATCCGTACGGCAATTTTTATGTAGTATTAAAATTTAACTAGAAACAACTATTTGAATAACAAATATTTCGTATAGTTGCTCAACGCGTAATATTCTTTTTACAGCTTCGTTCGCGCAAAAATGAATTTAGACTTGCGCAATACAAACTGCAAGTCACAAAAAGAAGTGTCTTGATACGTGGCGTTGCTTTTACTACAAATTTGATGATTTCATAACAGAGAAAGTGAATTTTCTCATCAGAAGTTGGTATCAATCTACCAAATAAGAGTTTTTTTTATTCATTTATTCATGATATCCTTTTTTTCTCGTGGTATCGCACAAACACGTAAAGATATGTACGTAAGTTAGGGGTATTACTTAAAATTTATGCTAAAAAAAAATGAGATATACCGAACGGAGATATTTTAATGCTTCATTCAGTTTATCCACGAGTTATGTTTGTACTGTACTAATTGACCTACCAGTAAGGAGTGAAGGAGAGGTCATTAATTTCTTCATGAACTTCGATGCAATTAGATGATTTTGATGTCAAAGAGAAGCTTGAAGCACAGCAACATTGACGAAAAAAAATTACCAAAATAATTTGTTTCAACAATAAAAATAATTCCTTTATTTCCTACAATATGAATATTTAAATAATACCTGGTACAAAAAATCAATTTTCATAAAAAGATGGACATGAATAAAAAACGGTATAAGTGTAGTAATGCAAAAATGAGAATTTTCACATTAAATACGTATTAAAAAACAAATGTCTGAAAAACAACAACAAAAAACAACAAAAATATATAAAACATATGCCACTTCTTGGAGTACTCATGAATCACTGGATTTCAAAAAATAAGTAAATTCCAGACGGTAATAGCTTACATCTACTTGAAAGTCCACAAACCTAATGAAATTAATATGACCGATTGACAACCAAATTAAGAATTTTTTAACCATGTTTTGCTTTCTCTAAAATAGCTCTCGAAATGATCAGCCGTTGAATTTGCGAAGTTCCTTCATAAATTTGATAAATTTTGGCATCGCGCATTAATTTTTCTACAGGATATTCTGTATTGAAACCATTACCGCCGAAAACCTGTTAATAAAATTAATGAATTCATCAAATTAACAAATAATTCTCAAAAAATGATTATTTCTGTAAATTATAACATAAATTTTTTCAACTCTTGATACTCAATCACCAATTAAAAAATAAATTGAAAGTATTTTTCTTTTCTTACTTGCACAGCATCAGTAGCACATTTATTAGCAACATCGGAAGCAAGAGCTTTAGCAATGGATGCATAATACGAATTACGTCCACCTTTATCAACTTCATAAGCAGCTTTATAATAGGCTAAACGGGCACTTTCAACACCAATAGCCATATCCGCTAAAATGAATGCCACAGCCTAGCAAAATAGATAGGATTAAAATAACAGAAGAAAATTTTCAAAATGTGTTCATTTATATTGAAAAAATGGTGAGGTAAAACATTACCTGATGATGGGCAATGGGAACACCGAAAGCTTTACGTTCAAGAGAATACTTTGTTGCTTCGTCCAAACAACGTTGAGCTAATCCAACAGCACCAGCCGCAACCTACGAAAAAAGTTCAGTTGAAAATTTGGAAAAATGTACAAATTTAATGGATCAAAACAAATATGCGGAATCACAAACCGGTGTTCTTGTTTTATCAAATGTTCCCATAGCAATTTTAAATCCTAATCCTTCTGCCCCCAAAACATTTTCTTTGGGAATTCTGACGTCTTCAAAAGTAATACCACGAGTATCAGAAGCACGTTGTCCCATATTAATTTCCTATGAACAAATAAACAACAAATTATAAGAACAAAACAATGTTGCATTAAGTAAAAGAAATTACCAATTTTATCACTTTACCTTCCTTCCTGGAGTTACACCAGGAAAATCTCTATCAACAATAAATCCAGTAAATGCTTTACCAGGAGGCGTTTTCGGGTCAGGGTCCGTTCTGGCAAGTACAAAATACCTAAAAAAGTACATATTGAAATATTAACGTTCAATTAATAGCAAAATTAAGACAAGACGCGTCTTGACAAGAGAAATCAAAAGGAATAACATTATATAACACGAAACAGACAATTAACTTCGAGGCATGAACTTAGGTCAGCACCTATTGAATAACAGATAATCCTACCGTCGCGAGTAAATAACATAAATTCTATAGAAAGTTCAATGTGTGATAAGAAATTGTTCACTGTTACAGAAAGAACAGAATAAGTTTTCCTCAAAGACGTACAATGAAAGTATTTCGCAAATCTCGGTCTCCCGCTCCAGTTTTATTTTCATTTCCAAGTTTTTCCTTCATCACCATAATATCTGTTTCCTCCTCTCAACAAGTCGGTTTCTTTGTAAATACGCAGCATGCAAAAAGTCAAATTATTTCGTATGAAAATCTTTCTCAAATTTGAACTGCAATTCCTAGATAATTCTTCAAACATGGCCAACATGGGTATGAAAAAAAAATTGAATCACTTACCAACTTGCGACACCGCCGTTGGTAATCCACATTTTTTGTCCATTTAATATATATTCATCACCTTTCTTCTCAGCTTTCGTTTTTATACCACTAACATCAGAACCTGCGCCCGGTTCAGTAACACAATAGGCCTAAAAAATAATCCACAATAACTAAACTCATAAGCACATATTTATAATTCATACCAAAATGAAGAATACGACATGTAAAACTTACAGCAACGATGGGTTCTTCGATACATCTTCCCAAATATTTTTTTTTCTGTGCGTCATTTCCAGCAATTATCACAGGAGTTTGCTGAAATTTAAAAAAATGGTCCAGATAAGCAATTAGCTATGTTATTTGCCATTGGAAAAGAAAAACATTAATAATTGCTTAATTAAGTTTTTAATCATGACAAACTAATGTACAAATAAAAAAATAAACGATCAGTTCAAAGTATCACCATAACATTACACGTCATAGCAAATAAACGTCAAAATTAATCTTGATAAGATTTTACAAAGCAGACGGTAGTAAATTTAGTATGTTGCAGAGTGTCTGCAAAAGGTGAATAACATACCCCTAACGTACTAGCTTCAATCGCCGTTTTAATACCAGAACATCCATAGGCCAATTCTTCGGCGATTAAACACCCATCAAACGTGTTCAAATCCATACCACCTAAAATTGAGAAATATTTTAGTATATAAGTAACAAAACGAAATTAAATCACCTACTCACGTACCAATATTGGCTGGTATATGACTGTTGAGTATTCCCACTTCATGAGCTTTTTTAATGATATCCCAAGGATATTCGCCCGTTTTGTCATATTCAGCAGCCTTAGGTATGATTTCCTCTCTTGTAAATTTCCTAGCAAGTTCTTGCAATTCTCGAGAGGTATCTGATAATGCTGGAAAATGTTTTAAAAATTAATAACCAACTAGTGAAACACCCATAAAGATAAAGAACAACAACATTAAGGTTCACAGAACATATTGTAACGATCAGGTTTGATAACTAAATGTAAATGTATGTAACATTGTTCTACACCGATGGACGTACAAAAATTATCATTCAAAAATGCAAATAGTCATGTTTTTCATGTAACAAGGAGAGATAATGTTAAAACATATAATTAGGTATATCTGTGAAAAATAAATTAGGAAATGTGTAATATTTAGGCTTACTAAAACATACGCCCGAAGTGGAACTATCTGAAAATTTTCTCGCTAAAATCTTTGGGCCTTGTTTACCAAGCGCGTTTTGAAGAATCTACAATGAAGTAAAAAATGGAATAATTATGACACTAGTGGTACCAAATGAAATTAATACGAAACAGTTGGAAAATATTACAATTTGTAGTTAATTAGAAGATGAAATGAGTAAAAACTTACCTGTTTAGAGAAAAACATTTTCAATGTTACAGGTGACGATCAAGAACAAATAAGATGAAATAAAATTCAAATGACAATTTGGACAGGTTAATTCGTTTTCATCCAACCAACTTTACAAGTGACTAACTGTAGAATTATAAAAGCTTCAAGTTATATTTAGCTGACAACAATCTGTTTACACATAAGAGCAAAGGTCAGTCTCAACACTGACGTAAAATGGTGAAAAAATGTGATATCAGTACGCTAAAGAATCACTTTCCCTACACTGACAAATATTTTAAAATACTGATATCTCAAGGTAAAAATAATAAATCTGGTTTTCCAACCTTGATAACAAATTTCAGCGAATGGTGAAAACTTGGTAAAAATTGAATATACGACTGTCAGCGCTGCAAATTGCAGTATCCGAAACTAACGGTGGCCGGGTAATGACGAACTAACGAACTAAACCAATGGATGACTAAACTAACTAGTGAAAATAAATAACTAACTTGAACGTTGAACAGAACTTGAAGTACAGGTTACGATTACGACTTACGACCACACAAAAATCACAGCAATCGCGAATATTTTTTGTTGTATAATGATTAGTTGAACATTTTTTAAAAAGGAAAACAAGTAACGCAAATAGTTGGAGTAATAACTTGTAAGTCGTTGTTCTCTAATTTTTCAATACGAAAAGACATCTTTTTAAAATATTAAAAACATATTGCTTTAAATCTACCGGTTTTCATCGCTGATCTTATTTTCTTATTGTTCATCATTACATATAGAATAGTCTCTTCGTCCGTTTGACGTAATCATTACATTTACACGAGTATGTGCAATCTACCACGTGGGGAATTTTGATAACTTACCTGCATGAGGTGATTGAGAATCGCAAATAAAAAATTGAAAACAACTGGGTTCATATTTCAAAATCAGGATTTTTTTTTCATATGAAAAAAACTTCAGAGTGATCGGTACGTTAGGAATTTTGAATGACATTTCATGCTATTTTGCAAAGTAGTTTACCCAAGTTAACCAAGTCTATTGAAAGGGTAAAAATTTAATACGTCAACTAATTACATTTTATTTAAATTGAAATAAAAAAAATGAAAAACGAAAAAACGTAACAAGAACAACAGGTGATTATATTCTTTACTACAATAAAATGTTGTGAAAGCTGAGACGAAATGAAAAAACGAAATAGTATTGAAATTAGATGACTCAAGCCCAATTATTCAAGCATTCCATAGTTTATAAATTTTTCAAATTAAAATCAACGATTAGTGTTATTTTTAGTAAATAACTGATAAATCAATAAAATCTTAATTTACATTTGAATATTCACTCAATTTTTCCAATAATTACGGTGTCAAGGTCAACAAATTTGAAAATTATTTTTGATTTTTTTTAAATGCACCTAGATCTTAGAGCTATGCTTTTGATATGATATTTTTAATATAAGCCTTATATCATTTCGTCTCAACTTTCTTAACAACTTAGGTAATAGAGCATCACCTACTTAGACAATGACAATTTTTCATTACGAAAGCTGTTCATCTATACACGCATATTAGTCATGTAGTTGCAAACAAATATACCTTAAATCAAATGATTTTACAAATTTTCAGCTTCAACTCTTCGATAGTTTTTATTTCATCTTGGTATTTCTTCAACTAAAACAAAAAAATGCATTTGAAAGGGTAAACGCTTAGTCATTTATATGCATCTATAGAATAAAAATGAATAACTATATCAATGTACCAACCACGTCTTTATGATATCTTTTTGTATCTTCGGAGGTTTTAACAGCGTATTTTTTAGTTGAAATTTTAGATTGTAGATCATTATATTTTTTCAACAGTTTTTTTTTCTTCGATTCTAATAAAGCGGTGTAACTAGACAGGTTCTCTAATTCAGTCTATTGTGTGAGATGAAAATGGGTCAGTGATTATTACACAATTAAAACTTGGAAAATTTACCCATTTTTAAATACTCACCTTTAATTTTAAGTGAATAATAGTTTTTCCTTGAATCGTAGCTATTGATGGTTCCTGGATGGAATCCATACTTTGAAAATCGATAGTGCATTTTAACATCTTTTCGATCACGTTTTGATATTTTTGAATGATCTCTTCATTATCGCTAATGATAATCACTAAAAAAAAGTGATGACATTTCATCGTTTTGGTGCTTTATGCTTCACCTAGTGATATTTGGCACTCACCTTCATTGTCGGTGAAATTTTTGATTTCAGCTTGTAAGGCACGAATATTTGAAATAATATTTCTTATAAATAATATTTCTCTTTCCAGTTTATCATTTTTCCATTTCTTGAACTAAAATCAAGCGTAAAAAGTGTATAAGAACTAGGCGCAAACTTTCTTTTTACAATTAATTACCAATCTTCGTACATTTTCAGTTTTTGGATAGGATGTACTGGTGATTGGAATACTATTTCCAGGGAGATACGAGTAAAGTTCTTCAGTAATAAACGGCATTATTGGAGCTAACAATTTCAAGTAGGTTTCCAAACAAAACAGTAAAACAGATATAGTAGCGTTTGCTTCGTTTTGACTACCATCTCGAAACACAGGCTTTGATGCTTCCTAGAAAATCCCAACAAATTTAATATCAACATAATTGTGGTAGGTGGAAAGAGCTCAGAATTAGCCAAACATATTTACCAAGTAGAAATCACATAAATCATGAACGAAAAATTGTTTCAAAGCTGAGGTCGCATTGTGAAAATTCGTTTCTTCTATACTCTCGTTACATATCTCAACAGTTGACGCTAATTTATGTAATATCCAGAAATGCCATGAAAACAAGGGCATCGGCGAAGATACTACATCAATTGAAAATTTATTCGCCCATGTGATGGAATATCGAAATGCTTGCCATATTTTATTACAAAAATTTGTGACTTTGCGACATTCTCCAACATCGAAATTGATTATAGGCTCTGTGATACGAACGAACATAAGAAAATAATGAAAAAATACCAAACTGTCAATTTCAAAATAATATGCAGCATAAATTACAATTATTATCTTCACACAGGCGCATAGCTATTGTAAATTTGATAACATACTACTGATACAAGTTTAAAATCAATAATAAATGAATCAAAAGTGGAATAAAATTTTTTGTTGCATAAGCAAATCGTCAAAATGAAATTTTGACTTTTTATCAAAAATGACATTTTGTGAAAAAACTGAATTAAAAATGAAATAGTACATCAATGAAAATACGTTTACCTTTAAAATCGTGAGATACTAATGTAAATCGTAAAGCATCTGCTCCACATTCGGGAATACCATTTGAAAATAAAGATTTTTGAATGGATAAAGCTTTTTTATACTCCTCCTCCGATAATATTCCATTTTCGTAATTGGCATTTACAACTTTGTTTAATTCCTAAACAAATAACACAATTTTTGCTTTTGAAGCAATCGAGTATCATATGCACACAGTACACACACATAGCACGTATCAGAAACAAATTAGATAAATAAAATCAACACCAACCTTTAATGAAATTCCATCCGTTACATGATCAAGTTCTATGACATTACCTAAACTCTTCGACATTTTTCTTCCATAAGAATCACAAATTAACCCATGAAAAATAATATGCTGTAAAGGTTTTAAAAAATAGACAATTTATAACTTACATGAAAGGCGTACTACAAAACTACAAAAATAAAAATCAAGAATACTTGCATTAAAAGGCGGCTGTTTGGTAAAATATATTCCAAGCATAATCATTCGAGCTACCCATAAACATGCAATATCACGACCAGTTTCCATCAAACTCAGAGGATAATGCGTCTTGTAATCTTTATTATTCTGAAATATAATTTTTACTGTTGATTGAGTTGTACCATTAACAAATAATTTTTAATTCTTACAATTTCAGGCCATCCAAAAACTGAAAAAGGCAGAAGAGCAGAGGAAAACCAAGTATCGATAACATCTTTTTCTTGTACAATTCTTGAACAGCTTTGCGAAAACTTTTTTTGTGCTTTTTGCTGAACTTCTTCTTCTGATTTTGCAGCGATCCATCCATATTCAGTTTCAAAAAGGGGAAACTTATGACCCCAACTTATCTGTCGAGATAAACACCAATCTCTGAAAGTTAAATATATAGAGGGATAATGGATCAAGATTTAAAAAAAAGTACGTAAAGAGATAAATTTACTCACTGATCGCTTTGTAACCAATTAATGATAACGTTTTTCATGTTATTTGGCTTCACCGAAAAATTCTCTTTCTCTAAAACACTTATAGATTCTTGAGAAAGAGTATGGCATTTCAAAAACCTTTGAATTGAGTATGGAGATTAAAATTATGAGAAAACAGCAAAATGAAAACAAGAGAAAATACCATTGATCTTTCAACACATGCTCTATGACGTCTCCAGAACGACTACAAATTGGAAGAGATGTAGAATGAGGAAGTTTACTTCTATATAACCCCATTTCTTGAAGTCTTTTCAAAATCGAATCCCTTGCTGAGTACCTTGGAATACTCTGAAGCGAAATCAAAAATGTGTTACTTTCTGCTGTTTTATTTTTTGCATATTAGTTTTTAAACATACCTCCCATTCTCCGCAATTTTCATTCAACTGACCGCTTTGCGCTATTACAGGAATAATTGGTAAGTTATGGCGCATAGCGATTTCATAGTCGATTTTACTATGTGCAGGGGTAAGTTTGAAAGCACCTGTTAATAATTTCTTCATCACAAAATAAAATAAATATTGTGAAGATACGAAGAAAAATCATAACGTTACCAGTGCCAAGTTTTGGATCAGCAAATTCATCCAAAATTATAGGTAATTTACATTTTCGAAACGGATGCCACGCAAATTTTCCATGTAAGTGTGTATAACGAGTATCATTAGGATTTATTATGATCGCCACATCACCAAGCATGGTTTCTAAACGGGTAGTTGCAACACAGATTTCGTCTTCTAATGGATTTACAACGAGTATAACTTTTAAAATACTGTTATCGTGATTGGTTATTTGCAAAAATGATATACTACCAGAATCGAAAATTTTGTATGCAAATTCTATCATGAACCCGAATTCAACTGGATTTTCATAAGAGGGCAGTGATAATTGAGTTGGTTTTTCAATACGTACATTTTCCACTTCAATATCAGATATGGTAGACTGTAAATGACAACACCAGTTGACAAAGGCTTGTTTTTTGTGTAGTAAACCATCATCAAATAGTTTTATGACGGATTGATGAACAACTTCTGATTGTTTCTGTAAAACAGAAATAAATTTCAAATAGTAATAACACCCAACTAGAACAGTTGAAAAAAAATTTCAATGTACACCATCCATAGTGAATGTATATCTGGACCAATCAACGGAGGCGCCCAATCGTTTGATTTGATTTTTAATAATCATTTCTTTATCTTTTTTCCATTTCGAAATTTCTTCGAGAAAACCATCTCCCTTCACCTCGAGCGGTCGCAACCCTTTCTTTTTGATAATATTCTTTCCAACAACTGCATGAGTAGCGATACCTGCATGATCTGTCCCTGGAATCCATAGCACTTCTATGTTTTGCATTCTTTTCCTAGACAAAAGAATAATTTTAATAGAAGATATTCGTCTTTCGATAACTTTGAGTAACGTTTGTGCACTAACCATCTGCACAGTATATCTTGTATAGTAATTGTTAAAGCATGCCCTAGATGTAAAGTGCCAGTGATATTCGGAGGTGGTAAAATCATAGTGAAATAGTCACATTGTTTTTCATCATTTCCAGTTTTTGGTGAAAAATAGTTCGAGCTCATCCATCGGTCATACTTGCCTTGCTCCACTGATCTTGAATCGTATTTCTCCGCAAAAGAAACATCGATGTAATCTAACGAGAAGAAACGAAATTAGTGGTGAAATTAACGATTCTTTCCATCAAGGTGTTGTAGGAATAATACTACCTGCTGTAGAATAAGATTTGCGATGTAATTCTTTAAGCAAAATAATGTTTTTAGAGCGAAATTTCATCATTGTACTTTAGCGTTTTTCTCAGTAGCATAACCATTCCGGTTCACGGTTTGAAAAAATTTCTTAAACTTGACGTACCAGCAATATTATATTTGTTTTGTACCTCGTTAACACTGCAATAACCAGACATCTATGTTTTACTGTTGAACTTACTATAAATACAAGTTAGCAAAAATAATCGTAGTTAACGGTAAAGCATCGTTATAACCTACAGATTTCTTGTTACCGGTGTTCGGTGCATATTGCTCGCTGGCTCGCTTCATCGCTTGGTCGGTGTTTTCGAAACGGTTATCATTTGATTCTTATCAATAGTTCAATACCGGTGTCCTTGCGTTGTGTTGCCATTGATTGGTTCGCCGGATTCGCCAGTTGTACAAAATCGATGGTGCGGTAAAAGTTGTTCGATTAATCGATTTACTAAATCGAATAATCGTGCTATTAATCGAAACTTCAGTTCAGCCATCTCGTGAACAACCTTTCAACTACCTAAAGAAGAGTTCAGTGTTGCCATATTACCCATAGTTGAGAGTAATGTGAGATGGAACCTTTCGCGCTTTTGCACACTCGAAGGCTACATGGTGGTTGAATTTTTGGGATATGGGATCAAAATGATTGGATAAATTTTGAATGGCATAAAATTGTTTACTTACTACTTGCATCTTAATTCAGTTGAGAAAGGGATTTAATAACGACTTTCAACTATCATATTAAATAAGGAAAAATATATGGAATTAGGAAGTAGGTATGATATAAGTACTATCAGTACTAGTAGTTAGTAGGTACATTAGCATTTGTAAATAGGTAATGTAAAAATTCTTCCAGAAATTCATTTAGAGTTGGGTTAGAAAATTATGTTGAAGGAAAAATAGCTTTTTCACACTCATGTAAAAGATGTAATATTTTTTTATTATTTTCTTTTTTTTACAAAATATAAATTTGAAATTGATGAAAAATTTTTAAAACTAACCAAATACATCATTCTACAATTTAAACCATAAAAAGTCTTGATGAATGTAAAATTTTGTTTGCTTGGATTTCGTTTAGGAATTCATTTATTAATAAAAAAAATGATGAAAATTTGTGTAGCAATGATTTTCCAAACTCTTAAAAAGTAAAAACGAAGTATGTTAGTAGTAGGTAAGTAACAATTGGCTGATACTAATTTTCTGAAAACAATTTGCTTGATTTATTTTCAATTTTTTTCTGATGGGAACCTTACTTCCTACCTACTTAGTACCTATACCTATACTAAAGATGTGAATACTTATTTTCGTAAAGCATTTTAGCCCACATAAATGACAAAAGTAATCAGCGAAACTCAACGTAATAATTCAAGAACACAACAGAAAAAAAAAGTTATTCTTTGTTTTCAATTCAAGAAACACATTTATTGTTATAACTAAACGTAAAAATGCTGGCTCTACGGGCTACGTGTGCGCTTGTAAATGCGAAAGGCGGCGAATACGCAAGTGATACGATATTGATGGCAGAAGCGGGAGGAGTGAACAATACGAAAGCTATTCGAGCCCCCTTGACTGAAGCTTAACGTAGCTTTCTCAGTTTTCCTAGTTAAGTTGAACTTGCTAGAGGGATGAAGAAAACGAATCGTCTCAATGAAGTATGGAAGCTACCAGCTCTTCCCCCGTTAGTCCCCTCGAATTCACGAGGTAATTTTTATGTATTTTTTATTTTTCACTTCTAGTTATGTTTTCTGTTAGTTATTTCATTTGCCATTTCTAATTTCATCTCTATTCATACTTCGTTTACACGCGAAATTTTAATAAACAAATTGCTGAAAATAGTTGCTTTCTTATGCTTTTTTAGTAGAGAAAATCGTTTCGTTGTCTGTGATTGTATCTTTGATACATAAAAATGCTCATTAATTTGAAAACAGAAAAAAATTCAGTTTAAGATGTACGCATTTAATATGAAGCAATTAGAACTTTAGAGATTAAAAGTTCAAACAGAAATTCAAATTGAAATTGATATGAGAATTAAAATAAGATTTGTGAGTGCTTGTAATGCCAAAGTAATATCGCTTTCACGATAACGCGCGCATCTAGCCTATTTTAAAAAATTGTAAATTAAAAAATGTGAAAAGACGGTACTTTTTTTAGTAATTAGTATTTTTTGTTGTTAAACGTTCGTGTTTTAATGAATAAAATACATTTTTTAACGTCACGTAGAGGATTTATTTTTGCTTAATTTCATTGAATTATTTCATTAATTTACCTGTATTCAAATATACAGTGCTACTGTATAAGACTGAGTTTGTAATCAATATCTGAAAGAAACTGCCTTGCTTAATAATCGAAACATTACATTATCTACCTACCTACTTATTTAAGATTATCAAAATTTTTATTCGTTGGAAAATTCCTAAACTGCTGAGCAGCAATCCTTGAAACATTTACAAATTTATAATAGAAATTCAGACTGATGATTGATTTTTATGTTGGCATAAAACTGATACGTATTACGTACATCTACTTTGTATTGAACGCTTAGCAAGTTTAATTCATTTTCGTTTCATGTTACATTTCGTTATTGATGAAATGCGTAAGTAGAATTAGAATTGAAAAATTTTTGAATTCATGAGCGATTAGTTGTATCATCTATACGTGTACACATGGCATTATTATAAATTGATAAATACATGTGAGAAGTCTTAGTAGATGAATAAATTATATTTTACAAGAAATATTTAAAGTACAGAATGGAAATCAACATTACATTTTCATCATCAAAACAATTTTCGTTTATATTTCTAAAGAAACTTCAATTGGGAGCGAATATTTATGATTTCTAAAAAAAAAATGGTCGCATAACATGATAAAATGAATTTTAATTTCATCGTTAAATTTTACCGAAGTTTAACGTGAAATAGGTATATATGACTGTAGTTTGTAATATTTGCGTCTCAATATAATTTTTTGAGAATTTTACTCATTTGTTGTTAACAGAGTTAGTAAATTTCTTTGTTGACAGTACCAAAGAAGAACCATCTTCAAATCCGCCTAGTCCAGTTAAATCACATAGTCCTGATTCAGTGATTGTTCATCCATCAGTGGTGAACGGTGAGTAAATTTGCTTCGCTATCTTTTGTTTTCTTTTATTCGTCATTTTGTATTATTTCATATATAAAAACGAATAAGTGTGAAACTTTTTAAAAACAATTGATTATACCAATTTTCAAATTTAAAAAGTTGAGCGAAGGGAAAAAGAAATCATGCGCAAAGTAAGTTCCAGGAAGAGAATATGCTACTTGTTTGACTGTATGAGAATTCAGTTGCATAAAGGCGTATGGAAAGGAGCATAATATCTTTTTGATTTTATTCGTGTAACGAATTATGATGGATTTTTTTTTCTTGAACCATTTTTATAGGACCCTACCAAAATTTATTTGTTCGACTAATTTGCAATAACTGACCCAAACTCTTTCGATGGCTGATTAAGAATAAGATGATTTCTTCAAAAGAAGATGTATTGCATTAAAATCTTCTCCAAAGTAAAAATACTTACTTTTATTTCTTGAAACTATTTTTCTAATAACAAAAAAAAACATCTTTTAAGGAACAACGAAAAAATGATACATTTAACATCGAAGGTTAACGGTTTGATTAAAAGAAACACGCATAGATGCACTTTTTGACCTATTCAAAAGAATTGTAGAGTACTATAAGAACGCTTTGTTTGACTAACTAAGAAAATCTTAAAACGTCTGCATTTTATAAGTTTGATCGATCAATAAGCACTTATTCTTTCATCTTTGCCACCAGTTTTTAATTTTTCGCAATGATACCTACATTAATACTTTATAATTGATCTCGCATTTAATTCCACAAGCGATATGAATACACTTACGCAGTGTGCGTACATTTTGAGAATGAGTTAATTATACAATCCCAATACCATGTGTTATACGTACTTTAATCTCATGATAGATGAAGCAAAAGATTAACAGCGACGCAAGATTGAAGAATACTCCTTTACATTTAGGAATAATTTCTTGCATTTCGTATATCAACTATACAGGATCCTCCGAATACTTTTTTCTCTATCAGAAATATATTTATTTTTTAAATGAGAAAATAAAAATGTAAAAAGGAGGAGTGGAAAGCCGCGGGCTTTCAAACCGGTAAAATATTTTCCTTAGCAATTCGTGTTTGAATACCAGTTTCAACTTTTTGCTGTTCGTTAATACGAAGTAAAAGCAGTCCTGGACTGCGTCGTTGGTCTCATCTCGTTCTCAGCTAATGCTGTACTACACAGTACACACCACTGCCAAGTCACTGAACTCTGAGCTTCTTGCTTACGTCATTATAACGAACAATTGTCTTTTTTTATTTATTACAGAGGTTTAATAAATTAAATTATGATTCGTATTAAACTTTACTTGCTTTCTAAAAATCACAACATTTATTACGATCGCCGAAAAAATAATGACATAAAATTTTGCGTTCAAGGGCTACTACCTATTACCTAGTATCTCTATCTAGTGTCTAGTTATCTACTAGGCTATCAAGTATTCAGAATATTGCGAAAAAATTAAAAAGAAGCGCAAACCGAAAAAAATAGATAATATATGTAAGCAGTTTTAGTTAACCTGTAGGTTTATAGTGTCAGGATATGTAAATTTGAATGATTTTATTTATAATAATTAAATCAAAAAATTGTTTCAATTTCCCGAGTACATATCTAGTAAAACGCCTCATCGAGGTATCATTCTAATTTACTTTAAAATTTGAAAAAAAAATTAGACAACAATGGTTCGTTCAATCCCTATAGAAGTATTGCTCAAAATGTTTTACTACGTGAAAATTGAAAAGCAAAGAAATATTCACAGTTGCAGAGTGTTGATACACAATTTTTTTCAATACGGGCAATCAGTACGTAGGTAATGAAATGCATACAAAAAGAGTAAAAAAAATAAAGTCTCGTTCTTAGAGATAATATCATTTAATGAAAATTTTTCGGAATAACGAAACAAACGAGGAAGTATTTAATAATTCAATGTATATTGCTTAAGAGTGAATAATAGAGTAGGAGACAAAGATAAACGAGTTACATTTTCTAAATGAAAGACAAGAAACTAAAAAAAACAGACGGTTTATCACATTGGTGGGGGTCTCGAATATGTTCTCTCTGTTCACTATGCATTGCAAACACCACAAAGCTCTCACCCCACTATATTTATAATTTCCAACATCCTCTTTCTTCTCTTCATATTTACATTCCTTTCCTTCCACAGATATTAGGAAGAACAGCTATAAAAATGAACAAAGATAAAAGAAAAGGTGTAGAAGCGGTCTTAAAAAGAACAGTAAGAGTGGCCGGTGAATGTTGGAAGAGTGTGAAGGGGGCCTAATATCATTCCCTCTTCACCCCCTCTTTCGTGCTGCAACTTTTCTCTGATAGAAACTCTTCTCCGCGGTCAGTGAACCGAGAAGGTTCGAGGCAATAGCCTACAACAGTGATACGATCCAGCATTCTGCAGTACCTGTTGACTCGCCTTTCGTTGTTTTCCCGCGCGTGGTTTCGTTTGGTTCGGTTTGAGCTTCGGTTCTCTCTCGAATGCAGTTGCCACTGCTGTCGCCACATGAATCCGTCCGTCTTCGCGATGCGATCGCTATATACCTAACCCCGGAACCGCAGTGCAAGTGGGTGTCGATATAGATGTGCGATGCCTAAATGGTGTTTTAGTGTTTTGAAAATTGAATGTAGCCTTAAGTTATGTCATTTTTGTAATCGCTTAAAATACATATTCGTCTCGCTATGAATACGCGAGGCGTTGTGATTCGTAAACGGTGGAAAAATAACGGATAGTTTCGTATGTGCCAATTAAAATTATTCTCGATAAATGGGAAAAATATGGACGTGTTTAAACTCGATCAATCTCTGAATGCAAATCTGGGCAATGCTCCGCCACCGGAGAAATTAAATTCCGAAGTTTCGTTTGACGCTGGCTCTGAATTCAATTTGAGCTTTTTTGATACGCCCGAAGAAAATACTCAAGGTTTCAGCGATCCAGGTTCCGTGGGCTCAACGTCTGTCGCTTCACCCTCACCGGACGTCTCTTCTCCTCAGGTTGCTACCTCTACTTATCCGTCTGTTATTTTACAACAAGCTTCCAGTTCCGTGATATCACCCCCTTCAACAAATAAACAAGGTATAAAATCTTAATTCATTTCTAAATGTAACCATAGGTACCAATGTGTACGATAAGTTCCGTTAGTAAGGATGGGCGAATATTACGATTAAATCATTCTTACCTTTTCTTTAATACCATTTTGCAATTTACCTATGCGGTTATCTGGTGACATCTGAAACCGTGTTCTTACGATTATATTGTCAGAGCTACACCTGCCTAACACCCGTAGAACTAATCATAACTAAATATGTTCATATGCATGTGATGTATTGTGTAGACTGAGTACTCAACTATTGAAATTGAAAAAAAATATATGCGAGAATGATATACAACATGTCTTTTTACAGTTCGCAAATATCTACAGGTATAGGTACGTGGTTGGGCTGTGGTCATCTAGCTCTTTAGAGGAAAGTTCTGTTTTTAACCAACTTTGCGCATACTAACTTTAATTCTCGTTGATTTTATTTTTAATAATGTACTCGTGATCGTGACGATAATTTGAAAATGATGCATAGTAGAATTTCCTCTTTGTAGGTGTGAAGCGATAATTCATTTGTACAAAAACAGGAAATAAATCCATTCCTCTACAATGTAACTTCGAACTTCATTTCCATTAGAATTTTCCCTCCTAAATAATTTTATATTTATAGGTACCTTTAGAACTCTAAATTTATCTCGTTTCAAGTTTCATTTTAATTTATTTGCATGCTGTTGCGATGAATTTAAAAAAACTAAGTCGTTTCATAAAACGCAATCACTTGGAATCACTATTTCAACTTTTAAACATAAAATTTTTACTTGATGGTGGTTTAGTACTCGCAGGTAGATAAGGTATTACAGCTGCATCAACTACATACAACAGAGGTACCAATATACCGTGGTACGCTATTTTATAATTTTTTCTTATATGAGATGGAAGTCCGTCTACGTACGCTCTGTTCGATACGAGACCAAAGATTTCTTTCTAAAAAATAATATGAGAAGCTGTCACCATTTTCCGAACTGGGTTTGTTTTGATCTTCGTTTAAAAGTTATAGTGCTCAGAAACGTAGCAAAGGGAGGTAAATGGACGATTGCTCTTCACTTAAGTTCGTTTTTAATATGATATCAGGAGTAATTTGAATGAAAATTTTCATTTTAATAATAACATCCAGTAAATAACTTCAACTAACTGTCTCGTTTCTTCATCATTTTTCATTGTTTTCAATAATCCACCAATACATATTATGTATCCAAAATACATACATGTATGTAGTTTTTTATATCTTAATTTTCACTTGAAAATACTACACATTTACCTCAGATAGTTACATTTCAGAAATCATACCGTGATGCTAGTGACGTAAGCTGCAAAAAGTTGCATAGTTTTTAACAGCGATTTTTGATCATCTACAATAATTTTAGATTGTTCAGTTACTTTCGATTTGGGCAAAAATTTCACGAACGAAAATTGCTCTTGAGTATATTTTTCATCCAATTTGGAATAGTATAGAAAATTATACTTGAATAAAATCGCCGCATGTTGTCACGATGTACGACTTTTTGCGGTTCATTTCTATCTTAATAACCCAACACGTTAATAAAATTGTATATTTTATGGCTTGAAGGAACTATTAAATGATTTCAATTTTTGTTTATTCAAGTAATCGATGGTATATTGCCTTCAGGTATTTCTTTTCTGTTTTCCGAACTCTCCGATCACCACTCATAATTTTCATTTCCTTACGCAATGCGGTTGGGCCGTAAGTGGATTCACTCGCAAAATATCGTTAAAATGACAAATAATTAAAGTACTCTCGGAAAATTACCGGTTTGAAAAAATAAATTGTGAAATTATTATTAACCTGTTAATTAGTTATTACCAATACATCCTCCAGTGATCTAATATTAAAAAAAAATTGCAATCTTATATTTTGTTAGCGAAATATTCACTTCATAGATTGCATATCCTGCAGGTGTTTCACTGCTATATTTTTTAAAAAGGGGGATGCGTTTGATCATGACTAAATATTAGTTGAAGGAAATATCTGAGAAGGGGAAGGAGATAATTTCGTCTGAATTCCGATCAAGCTTTTTTTTTTTGATTCTCATTAAAGGCATTTGGTTGCAATTATATTTTCGGTATCACTTTTTATTGTACTATTAAATTTCCATCATTTAGTTAAATCATCTAAAATGTCTTCATTCTTCCGGTTACCATTTTTGGTAAAGGTGGAATGCAAATATGAGTTTTTTACGCAACGTATTTATTTACTACTTATTTTTTAAAAAACAAAGAAAAGTTTTCGTGACTAAAACCCATACCAAAAGTAATTTTTTTTTCGATATCATCTTTATTCTCTGCCGAATGTATTCTAATTATACATACATTGTACGTAAATTACACAACTTAAAATCACTCGAAATCAAAAAATGAGGAATTGGATTTTCAGTCATCCAATCGATACGGCGAGTTTTATTGTTAATTTGTGATCACTCGCGAATTTAGAATGTGATAAATATGAGGTACATACTAATTTAGAACTGTATAGGTTTAGATAACGGGTGCATTTATTGTATACCTATTACCTATCGTACTCGTAGATGTACAAGTATGATATTCACGAATAACGAAATGAAAAATGGCGATCTTTTTCCCTACCAGATGTTCCAAACGTATTGCATCATTAGAATTCAGATATGTTCGCAGTAAGACAAGCCGAGATTTATATCTAAAACATTATAGGTTTTAGTTTTTAGCGATAATAGCCCGGGCTCACTTGAACAGGTTTTAGCAATGGCACTGCACTCTATCCTACTATTAAGGCTGTTGAACTGATAGAATTCGTGACGAACACTCCTTCTACTGTACAGTATAGTACTGTATAATACTTGGCGACGATTACTGTCAGCTAAATACAAACCACTCCTTATTATTCGCTAATGACTAGTATTCTTAAAAATCAACAATTTACCTAGAATGTTACTATATTTTACCTAAAATAAAAATAGTTTTTCTCAAAAAATTGGCCAAGATATTTATTCTAAAAAATTTCATGGCCATCAAAATAAAATAATGCGGTAATTACATTTCACATTTAGAGTAAATAACTGGTAGGTACTAGGTAGAGGTGGTATAGATATAAGTAGTACATGCTTATTAATCCTACAAACAATTTATGAATGACAAAAAAAGCAAGACAATATCGTTACCCTGGTATCTATGTTTTATTGAAAATTAGGTAATGCCAGGTATGTAATTCAAACGATAAGATTTCAAGATTTAAATAGTTTTTAAACATTGATAATTATTCATTTTAGTAAATTCAATTTGGGCAGATGCAGCAAAATCGATAAAAAACGAGATGATCATTGAAAAAATATTACCTATGTACGCTAATATGTTGATAGATTTTTTACATTTGGATTGCAGGATTTTTAATAAAAGCGAAAATAGCACTTTTCATTTTAGGCTGAGCATTCTTGGATTTTTAATAATCTCTGCGATCCATTTGTTATTTATGGAGCACAAATAGGTAAACAATGTATCTGAAAACAAAAAATAATTGATGTACCGAGTAGCTATTGTAATTAGACATATTTACCTAATTAAAAATATTTGTAAAAGTTAACATCATGACACCGGTAGTAGATGGTTGGATGCGAAGTAATGTACGCATGTTTTATGCATACACGTATATTTACCATGCTATAATATAACTTTTAGGGTTCCATTTTACAACGTCGAGAACCTGGATCGTTCACCTTGAGTACCGTTAGGTACTCCCCTCTTCTTTATCTGACAGGAGTTTCATCTTTATGTGCACTGAACTTGTACTACCACTTTTTTAGGCTTCTTTTCCTATTTTTTATTAACAAGTCGATGAACGCTTATTAATTTTAGAATCATTTTCAAAGTTGTTTTAATAAGCTTTCATTTAAACTCTAGTAAAATTACCTCCTTACTTCTTTTTTTGTTAACGTTAGGACACGACTATGAAATCGAAGCTGATTACTAGATATTTCGGTTCATCAGCTATTTCATAATGTAAAAATTATTTCGTTTATGGACCTCACCCCCTTTTCACCTTAGTATCTACCTCGTACCTACATGATACTTGAACCTACTACCTAGTATCTACCTAGCTACTAATAGCTTGCGTCAAGTACAATTGACTGTGATTTCTGAGTACGCACAGCAGCAAAGAAATTCGATGATTTCCCGACAAATTTTTTTCATCATACATACTTAAATAAATAGTATTTTTCCGCTCGCATTAATTTATGCTTTAGTCATCTGCTTCAAATATTTTTCATCCATAATGAGGCAAAGGTGAATAAAGGTACTATACCTAATTACCTATTTACCTATCCCCTGGTGCTAGGTACTTAATGCTTACTACCTACCGTCTAAAAAAGACGAAAAATTTAAACGCATAATTCATTTGAATTATTCAACCATACATTATATTCTTAAGATAAATAAGTGTATTTAATTTACTAAAATTGAATTCTGCGAGTGCCACTGATTATCGAACACACGTGTTTTTCATTTAGTTAGGTTTAAAAACCAAATGAAAATACAGCGTTATGTGAATTGTTGACGTTCCATTATCGATTGTCATCGGTATAGAGCAATATTTGTAAAATTTTTAATGAAGCAGGTGCCGTGTTCATCTCATTCTACAAAATACAAAAGCATTTGAATTGGTATTTGAGTTGAAATGTCAAAAATTTGATTTTTCGTTATTAATTTTTGCAAAAATTTTACGTCGAATGAAATTTGAATCGTAATTCATAATCGTGGTCCTTGTGTTGGAATTTGAATCCGTGTCATCAATAATGAAAAATATGCTGCTATTTTGTCTTTCACTTCAAAAAATTGATATGTACTGGGGTAGTAGGGTATAGATATGTCTTAAGCCAATTAAGCAACAAGCGATCATCAATCAATGTAGATAATAGTAGCAAGATTTTAAAGTGCATACTTACATTATGTAGTACGTACTAGACGTATAGTTTTTGGGGTTTTACCTACTTTTCGTTTGAAGGATATACCATACAAAGAAACAGGTCTTATAAATATAGTGTAGGAAGTAGGCAATACGTATAAGTATATGGTGCAGCAATGACCATATCGCATTGTTTTGCAAACTTTTACACCAAATTTTAAGTATAAGGTATGTAGATGTACTGATGGTGCTACATATTTTCCTAAGGAATGCTGGCTGTTATTTGTAACCACCTTATTTGTTTGCTTTATAAATCAATTTTTTTTCGAAAAAAAAGAATTCAATTTTCTACACTATTTAAAATTGTTACCCATAACTCATGTTTTTATGCGTAGATGTAAAAAAAGAAATAGCTATTTTCGTTTATTCAGTGAACTTGTTGATTTTGAAATTCCTAAAAGGAAGATGTGAGATATTAAAATAAGTATAAACAAAAGGCCAATAGACTTCAATAATTTAGGGCAGTGGTGTCTTATCATTCACTACTACTGGTGGTATAGTAACCAACAACCCTCTCTGACGACCCAAATAAATATTACTTCCCGATCGATAAAGCAAGTAGGAACACGTGCCTACTTTCAGTTGTACTGGATTGTAAACCCTACTAGACCCAATGCCTTACATGCATCCGTAAAATACGTATTGTTGTCGGGGTTGATAAAAGCTTGCACAACTTAAAAACTAGGTTATATTTAATGCCTAATTTTTGTAAAAATGAATTCTTTTACAGATTTCTTTTTCAATTTTTTTTTCAACTTCGTCAGGCACATTTCAGTAGTTCCTTATGTTGATCATTTTTAATTCTTTTAATGTCTGTGTTCTGAAGCTTCAATTTCATGTACCTTTTTAAACATTTTGTAGAATAATGGTTTTGGTAATAGGTGATTTTTTTCCTGTAGTTTTACTTCCTGAAAATTACCTTATGGCAATGTAAATGTACGTGTACGATGTACCGAGTCAACTTCTATGAAAATTCAAGATCAAACATGGTTCTGATTTTTTTCCTGCATTTATTGAATTCAGATTTATTTGCATCTAGGTGTTTTCATGTTTTTTTATTCATAATTTTGAAAAACCAAATCAATGAACTTTTCAAAAGTCACTTCAAACAATGGTTTGACAAGGCGGTTAAGTACATTACCTTAGTCAGGAGGCGGCTCACTTTTACAATTGACTATAATAAAAATTGGTTTCTGTTGTTATGATTTTACCATTATTTTTATCATTGAATGCTGCAGGATATCCAGCAGGTGGAGCGCGTATGCAAAAATATTTTCCAACGCTGCGTACTGAATAAAATTTTGAATTAACACGATTTTGTACTCGGGTCAAATAAAACGTTACAATTTAATCCAGAGATTTTTTAAAAGTAAAAAAATAGATAGGCTACTCATTACATATACATATTTAGGGTAATATGGCAATGGAAATTTCAAAACGCATCCAACTGTAGGAACTTACCTACCTCACGTTTACTTGATTTACAAGTATTGTAATGTATTTAACAAAACCTTTAGAAGGTAAAACCAAGAAATGCGAATACCAATACCATAACTTATGCACGTTGAAGAAGAGAGGTCAACGATCTGGTACAAAATAACCGGCTGAGATATGTACCTATACGTACGATTTTCTGTATGTGAATAAGTTAACTGATGAAAATGTAAGCACGTGTGTCAAATATACACGGAATAAAATATAGAAACTTGGATATTATATTAACAATCCTATCACTAGTATATTTTCTCAGTTTTCAATCATAGGTTCATTGATGTCTCCTTGATAGAATGAATTTTGCACCTGTTGAATTGAAAATTTATTTTGTTTGCGTCTCCTTTGAAGTTTTATTTCATTTTTTTCTAGTGTATTAATTACTTTGATATTTTCCGTAAACAACACTGATTACCAGGAGGTAGTGCTGTGTTACAGATGCGTAAAAATATCGTGCAACAATATTATATGCACGTACTATATTTTTTAGTTTATTAGCATACCACGATGTTGAGATATGAATATGGTGATGTGAACGATGTTTTCTTCCAATTTTTATTTCTAAATGTCGCCTCGTTGAAAATTTCAAAAATTATGTTTGCTTAAGACCTTAAGTATATCTTTTTAATAGAAAATAATTTATATGAAATTTTATTAAGAGTTAGGTTCAAGTATTCGACAAGAAAAATCTTTTGTGAACTTACACAAAAAAATTAAACTCGCGATATGGTGATAGGCACCAATATGGAAATATTTTTCGCAATGGTCTTCCATTAATCAAAATCAAAATGTTAATGAGAATTTTTATACCAGAGTAATATTAACCGCAACAAAATGATTCTTTGCAGTATTATCACCATAGTTTACTCAGTGAAATGAATACATAACTAGGTAGTACGTAGATAGAGGTACCTACTACATGAATATACTTACATAGTTTACCCCAACAATTAGTAACGTGAACAATTACTCTGTTACAGAACAACATTACGCCGCGGCGGATTCCAATAGTTGTACACCCACTGCCAAATCCTTTGTACCGTGTAAAGTTTGCGGAGATAAAGCATCCGGATACCATTACGGAGTTACTTCCTGTGAAGGTTGTAAGGTAAATAACATTCATCTTCTCTACAATTTTTTTTCCTCAAAACATGAGTAAATTAAGTATTGTACCTACAAACCGTAATCTCAATATTTGAATTTTACTTTAAAATTTGGAATTCGATAAAATCGGTGAAAACAAATCTAAAAAATTGCCAATATAACCGATCATGGTTTCTCGCTTAAAAATTAAATAGCTGAAATACTTATATTACAATATTTAATTTTTTCTTGCACAGGGATTTTTTCGCAGAAGTATTCAGAAACAGATCGAGTATCGTTGTTTGAGGGACGGAAAATGTTTGGTAATCAGATTAAATAGAAATAGATGTCAATACTGCCGATTTAAGAAATGTTTAGCTGTCGGCATGTCCCGGGATTGTTAGTATTATTAACCTAACCAATGAAAAGTAAATGACTATGATTAATTTTTGCATATGAATTTCAGCTGTTCGATATGGTCGTGTCCCAAAAAGATCTAGAGAAAGAAGTGATAGCGAATCAAATCGCGTTTCCACCTCAGATTCATCGGAACATTCCGATGCTGAGAGTAAACATTTAGCAGTATATGACGTTATTTTAATGGTGTCCCAGGCTCATCATGCTAACTGTGATTATACCGAAGAGCAAACGAGGGGATTAATTAGAAGACCTATTGCTTCCCCAGTACGTTTTCATTATTTATTTATTGTGTTATTTTTACAAGAAAGTTCATTGAAAATTCTCTTACTTTCGTTGGGGAATTTTTCATGTTTAAAGATTGTGTACCATTTGCTCAGTCAATTTTGACACGAGTAGTTGATGCTTATGCACATTGTACTTGTACAAATCGATAATTGCGAAACATAAGAAAACATCTCTTGATTAGGCATTAATACTTTCCATTGTATTCGAACAATTTACCTAAATTATTAGAATAATTTAAATTTGATGCAAAACAAAAATACCTAGCTCACGTCAATGTTGTTTCAACGGTACGATCGAAGACGCAGAGTACCTAATAGTTATCTGCATGATTGTATTCTTAATTATTATGAATAAACGTACAATGTATTGAACGACTAATAAATTAGTAATGAAAATTATTTTCAGCCACCAGTGGTGTGTTCTAATCCCGAGGTCGCATCTTCAACTGTAGAAAATGAAGAAATGCGACGCATATGGTTATGGCAACAATTTGCCGTTCATGTTACGCCGACTGTTCAGAGAGTAGTGGAATTTGCTAAGCGTGTACCGGGTAATTTTATTAATTTCATTTACTTTGTGGCGTGTAAATGTATTGTAGCTTTTTTTATCTCTGATGATCAATTTAGGTTTTTGTCATTTAAGTCAAGATGATCAGTTAATATTGATTAAAATCGGATTCTTTGAACTATGGCTTGGCCAAGTCGCAAGATTAACGTCCGATGCAACTTTAACATTTTACGATGGTACCTTTATTACGAAACAACAAATGGAAACCATGTACGATGTAAGAATTCCTCTTTATGTTTTACTACTCGTTTCATCAATACATAATTTATTGTACCTAAGAATTTTTTTTTCAATTATTAAAAAAGTTCAAACCTTTTAAAAAATTGTACGTTTGTTACGACATCAAAACTTTTCGAGCAAATATGAAGTGTTGCAAGACACGTAAAATGTTAATTAAGATTTTTGTCAGCTCGAATGAATTAGTTACGCTTTAGTAATTTTTATTAAAAAGTTTCGGTAGTGTTGATGCAGGAAAAAAATAGTATTAAATATGCCTTAAGGTATTTTCTGTTCTTTTTTTATTCTAATTATGAAAAAAAAAATGAAATAATCAACTAAGTACACTTGTTTGGATAAGTTCACATTGAAATGTTAAATATCCGCTTTGATTTCATAGTTGTTTCTCGAACTAAATGAGACATTTTAGTGTGACCGAGTAGGCAGAACATTCAAATTCATGGTTTGACATTTATAGAAAAAATTGAAACTGATAACAGCAATACCTTGCATTTACTCTTTAAATTAAAATACGTATTTAAATAATACTTAAATTCACATCTGCACATTAGAAATATCCAACGTCAACGAAAAGCACTTGCTGATAGTAATCCATTTTTTCCACCCTAAAAATCTCTTGTTTATAGAATTTTTTACAAATAATTCATTCTTATAATTCTCATGTTTAAAACAAAAGTACTTATTCTCGCTGTAACGCCGTAATTTATTTTTGATTTTTTTTTGTAGGTTGAATTTGTTGCAAATATTTTTCAATTTGCAAGTACTTTCAATTCCTTAGCGTTGAATGATACAGAGTTAGGTTTATTCTGTGCTGTGGTTTTACTTACTCCTGAAAGAAATGGAGTTACAGATATAAAATCTGTACAACATCATCAGGATCGATTATTAGAGGCACTTAAAGTTCAGGTAAATTACCTCTTTCGTTGTAATAGTTACATTACTTAGTAGGTATAGGTACCTATTTTAAAAATATTCGATCATTGAGAATTTTTGGAAATAAAATTAATAAAATTTTTGGATTTTTTGTATACTTATAGGTTGGAAGAAATCATGCTAGTGAACCGCATGTATTGTCATCTGTGTTAATAAAGTTAACAGAGCTGCGAACTTTAGGGGCCAAACATTTGACGCATTTGGATTGGTTTCGTTTAAATTGGAATAAATTGAGACTTCCTCCCCTTTTTGCAGAAATTTTCGATATACCAAAGTGTGAAGAAGATTTACAATGATAATGTAAGTATTTTCAATTTTTAATTTCTGTCTTTCCAATTTTTGAATAACAAAAGTTAACAGAAAAGGTATAAATATGGTGTATGCCTATCAGGAAATATTAAATCTGTACTATGTTGTGTGCTACAGTAATTCTTAGCTGATATTTTAGATTTTTGGAGGTCGTAAAATGTAAATACTATGGGTAACTGAAGCAAATTTAGGTTCACATCTCCTTCAAATAATATAACACACTACATTTTAACGAAAAGTTCAAAACTTACTTGTCAGTGATGACTCCCTTCTGTATGATATCAAGTTTACAAGCCAACTTTATGCTTAATTGATTAGTTCCTAAAATCATTAATAAGAACTTTGCATTGTCTTTTTTTTTTAATGAGATAAAAAAATATCAACGTAAAAATGATTTTTTATCACAATTTTTATAATTTTGTTTCAGAATGAATGCTTCATTATCACTAATTCGTCTTTTCTTGCTCAACTATCAAAATATACTTTTCACAGTGCTTTACATATCACATCACATATTCGTAATATAATGTAACTATATTTAGGTACTAAATTTGTCAAAATTATAATGATCTACCTATTCATCTGTCTCAATTGAAATTTATCTGTTGACATTGTTAGAGAATTATGTTATTTGTTATGTACAATTATTTGTTTTATTGTTTTTGTTACCTTTCAAACGTTTAGACATTTTTGTTATTCTATTAAGGAAAAAATCCTTCCGTTTTAGTGTAGTATTTTTTTTTTCAACAATTTGGTGCTAAAATTTCAAAGATGATGCGTGAATATTTTTGAAAAAAAATATTTGCTTTATTTTCGATACTTTACCCGAAAATTAAACTTTATGCTTAATTTCTGCCTGAAATACTTTCTTCATTCCATGAATATAGCATACCTACCAAACCAACTTTTTATGATAAAAATGATTTGTTACAATTATGCTAATTAAAAACTATCAATGTTATTACTTCTACGATTATTTCATTTAATATTTAATTTATGTTCTCTCTCTTTCCTTCTTTTTTTCCTTCATTTCTTGAGTGCTTTTGATATGAGTGTTTGTGTATGGTTATACTTACATAATTAGAAGTTTGTTTTATATTTTGTGCTACATATATTATGCTCTGTGCTGCCTTTTTTTAAACGAATTTGTTATAAGTATTTAAAAGTATTGGAACGAATAACAATTGAAGAAAATAAAAATTTGAATTTTAAATTATAACTTACCGTTTGACTTATGCGTAATATTTTGGATGACTTGTAATCGATTTGAAAAATAACAGAATATAACTTTCAAGTAATTTTAATGCAATCAGAGTCATAATTTTCACAACCAAACTGGTCAACTTGACCATATTCATTACAAAATTGAAACTTTCCATTGAAAGTTTAAAGTTTTTTTGAACTTCGATGTGCCAGTTTGAAGTGTAGATTAATAAATTTTCCCTTTAACAAAAAATATTGCATTTAAAAAATTTTTTATTTATTCTTTCAACAATTTTATAATCTTTTTTTCTACAGCACAATGTCTTCTAATTGATAATGCCTATTAAACAATAACGTGGATAAGGACGGTTTACAATTCTATGGATAACTAGTCGAAAACGATGATATTAATTCTTCGTAGCATTTAATATAACCATAATCAATGATGAGAACAAACCTTAAATTACGTTTATGATAATCATTAACGTGGCAATCATAATGATTTTTAATTTATATGAATTTTTAATTGATAAATGAGTTGTAATTTTTCTAAGTACTGCTCACCGCCAGGTTGTGATCATACTCTAAGAATTATGGCAGATACTTTTAAAATAAATGTTTAGTCATTTTACCCTTATAATTTATTTAATTTAAATGTATCAGTTTATATTTACTTTTTTAATCACATCTCAAAAAAAAATTTATTTTAAATATTGATTGTGATAAAATTGAGTACTACTATCATTGCATAAAAAATAATGGATGTTGTTAATAACTTTTTCATTTTTTTATTTTCGGGTTATATTTTCATTTTGTTTGTTTTTTTTCTAGGTACATTTGTTGATTGTTTATAGTTATTTATTTTATGCCTAAGGTAGATAAATTGTGTAAAATCGTATTGAAATGTTGTACAACAACAAAACAAATTATTGATGTATATAGATTTTGATTGTTTCGTTTAATGATAAGGTTCACAATCGAATCCGTTGCCAAATTAGATTAATTATTTTTCTTTGAATTTTTATTATCATTTGATCATTGGGAATATTTAACATAGTTAGGTTTTTCTAGTCAGTTAAAAGAAAACGAATTTTCTTTGTTGTGATGAACATTTTTTTGTTATTTGCCTGGAATTTTTCCATTATTATCAATTTGCGATTAAAAAAAAATACGCATCAATTTTTCATTATTTTTAATATATGCGTTTTTAAGACTGTGCTACTGACTACTGATACCAAATTTAAACGATAGGTTTAACCAGAATTTTCGGTTATAATTTTCATCTTTAGAATTTATCCATTTTTACTTCAACATTCCATTAATGTATTTGTTAATTCGTTTCAAACATTCCACATCAGTGCTTTAGAAATATTGACCCTTGCTAGGTCTCGTTATACTATTCGAATTTTATTTTCATCACTTTAAATGCGATTTAATCGACAATTGAGAGATCGTAGTTTATTTATTCACTTCTATCCTACGCTTTCAAATGGAAACCTACCCTTTAATATTTCACAAAAAATGTAAACGTGTTTTAAACAGTGTGCATCGAAAATTTACATTTGAAATTAAAAATCAAGTCTAGAAATCTAAAGCTATAAGCTGATCATTACTCTGTAGGCAGTAAGTAGCTAGGTGGCTAATGGTTATGTGTAGATAAGTATAAAGTACTACCTGTTGTTAGAGGTAGATACATGAAAAAATTCATATGAATTTATGATTGAATAGGCCAACGATATAGTGAAGGATTTTGGTGCAACGAGACTATTATAAAACAATTACTTGGTTACATTTGAATCCCAAGATGTTGGTTCGAGTAATAAGTTGTAATAAGTTCCATCGAAATGATCCTTAACATAAATGTAGTCTTCATGATTTGAATTCTGTGTTCTGTAGTTAATTAAGATTCATTTCGTTTCTTAGCTTAACACTGCCATCGTTGGTTTATACATTTCATAACTTTTTTAAAATTATTTTTGCTTTAGATAAGATGTAGTACTATTATATCAAAGCTTGACACAAATTTCATGTAATCTGACATTTGTATCGCTTTAAATCAATATTTTTTTACTTATTTTTACTGATTTGATTACGTATTTTTTTACAATTGTTTTTGATAAACGTAGCATTTACTTATTGATAAATCTTTAAAATCATTTATTTGAATATTTCGTCCTAAGTTATTAAGAAGTGTTGGAATTGGTTTTCAAATGAAAACTTCATGAGATAACTGATAATGAAACGCGTTTGTTCAGGTTGGAGAAATCAAAATTTAATATGAATACTGAATCAGCATAGACGTTAATCCAGTTTATTAGTGCGTATTTTACAATCATTTAAAATTTTTAATGATGGAATGAAGTGAGTAAATAAAATTTTTGGAATTTGAGTGAATTTGGACATTTTTGAAATTAAATTTTAGTTTTTTAGAAACATAGTGCAGTTAGTGGACACTACTTATTTCTTTGTAAAAAAAATACACGCAACAAAAAATCTGAATATTCATAAATCGATTCTAAATTTTACAGTTTTATTCGGAGAGTTTTTTGTACGGTATAGTCTATTCTATATTACATTTTTTGTTTGAAAATGTAATTGATTTTTTTTTCGTTTAATTATCATTCGTGAATATCTTTTCGATTGTCACTCACATTTTTCAAAAATTATAAAACCACAAAATTGAATGTTTTGCATTTATCATCAAATTTCCATAGGTAGGGGGTAAATCAGATTAGATACCCGAAGAAATGTAACGCTATACCTATGGTATTTCGTAAATGTGTTTTTTTCTTAATTTTTTATGCATAATATTTTTAATATATTAGGTACCTATTTATATGATTCAGATATGTAATAAAATGTGAGATCTCTTTTCTATATTTTTCGATGAGAAATGTAATTTAAATGATATTGATTTCTATTTAATAGTAAGAATGAAACAAGCTTATCTTAGAATTTTACTGGCTGCGTCACTGCCTTCTATTTAATTTGTACTTTCTATATTCACTAAAATTTTATTTTTACAAAAGTGCGGAATATTCTGTATAAGTATGAGCATAATTGAGTAAGAAGTAGGGTTTGTTTTCATCCGCATTAAGAAACTTTCCCATAAATGTAAAAAGTGAGTGCATTTTCTTTCACTTTCATGTTCCTTAGTATCTTGATGATGATTGAATACTTTTTACGATCATAATCTAAGTTTTAAAAAAATAATAATACATTCCATTATAATATTTAGTAGGTATCATATGAAATTTCTTAGTTTGAGATTATTTCTACCGTATTGGTGGTTAATGAAAACTTAGTTTATGTAGAATTTTACTATTAAAGCCGTTAGAAATAATCGTGGAACATGACTTCCTACGGCCTAGATGGTGTTTGTAAATTCCTGTACAATGTACGTTTTTCCTGTGTAATGTGATGACTTCTATTGAAGATTTTTTTGTAATTAGCATATTTATTCGCAAACATTGAGTATTGAGTGTAAAAGATGTAAAACGTGCTAGAAATTAAAATTTATAACAGATTTTTGTTTTATTTTGCTTTTATAATAAATTTGTAATTAAAATTTTGATCTTGCATTTTTCGTGTAGGTTATTAGGTAATATGCATTTCATCATTCGTATTTCAATAAAAAATGAAAATAAAAATAATGAAACTACCAATATAACTAATTACCTACGTTGACAATACGATTGTTATACTTACCAAAAAGGAATGTGTGGTATCATCCACGAATTTAATTTTAATCAATCTATTGGAATATAAAATTTTTCAGTGATATCAGCAGGTAAGAAATGTTAGTTTGAAGGTGAAAGAAAGAGGAATCTTTCGCGGTAGGTATTATTTTTTCATGAAATTTTCAATTGTGCATCCTTTTTTTTAAAACTTTCATGCTTTTGTTTTGAGTGTGTAATTCAAAGTTTTTACTTTTCAATTTCCCCAAGAGGAATTGTGAATACACAATAGTAATTCCTTATCAGGTTCCTTTACGATACGGAAAAAGTTTGCTATTGCCCCATATACCTACAAATACCTTATTGAAATCTAATGACAAAAATGAATTCTTACATATGCACGAATATTAATGCAGTGAGATCATCCGACCTGAGCAGTCTCACTAAATTTCTGACTGTTAATTATCCCTACTTCATCTTGGTCTTTTTTTGTACCCACCCCAGGGTAAGTGCCTAGACTGCAATCCACGCAATCGCCGCCAGCTGAACCCACCACTAAACGTTGGTAGTTCAGACTCAGTAACACCGTGTGCCGGCGCAGTGATAGTTTATTGTTCATAATACCTCCTCGTTTGCTGTGAACTAGCCGTAAACTATCACCTGTAAACAAGCAAAGAAGCCGGTTATCAAATTGTTCGAATGAATTGCTTACCTCATTCGTTCGCATCATCGCATCATCAAAAACTTGAGCGTTGCTAGTGATCATCTCAGTCGATTGTTGATTGTTGCCACGTGGTGCAGCTTTCTCGAGCAAGATTGCCAAAAATTTATTGGCCATTGATTTGGAAATAGGTACGAATTTTTTGTTCATAATATTTATGTTTACCTTTTTTGAACTGATATAAACAAAAGATGAAAAGGAAAATAATATCCAAATACTATGTAATGTTTACAATTTTTTCCAGAAAGGAAATTTCATTAGTTTACGATTTCAGATGTTTGGAGGCAACTGCGACTAAGTTTACGAAAAATTGATTGTGAAATCCTTTCTAGTTCATTGCGTCTTGAACTATATTGTACGTACACCAATTTCGTATTTTCCGACTTTCGTTATCTATAAGTAATAGTGTTATTGATAAATGAAGTATGGTGTTGTGCAAGTTGAGTAATTGAATTTTATGAAAAATTCATCATCATAATTTATCCTTTTATGTCTTTCGTCGTTTGTAATTAATATCTTAAATGAAATCGAAAATAAGTAGCGATTATAAATAACTACTTATGATATTTTGATAGGGTTGTTATTGGTAATGCAGCCCGCACAACACGAAGCTTCACCTTCATGCTTTCGTTTCACTAATGTTCAATATTTCTTATTATTTCTAATAATTATAATTGTCATTTACTAAAAATCTCGTTTAATTAGGAATATTCCTAGTTGATTTCCAATTTACATCCCTTTCTTATTCTCCCTCTCAGTTCATTCCCAGCTTTTCATAATCAGTATGCTTACCAATAAAAAAAATGAACATTCATTTTGTCTTTTTTTCAAAATTAAATTACTGGTCACGTGTAAGAAGAAAATTTAAATTGTTAAACAACTATCGTAATAAGATTATCTGATTTTTCACGTTCTAATTTAGAAGTTGAATGGAATTGAACAATTTTTATGATAACATTAATCAGTTCTTCGAAGTTATTATTATTATTTTTTGATTATTTATCAACTAAATAAATTTTCTTAGGTCATTCATCTATTGTTTATGTGGCTAATGTTCTAGTTTCACTGTTAACGAGTAAACTTCTTGTTAAAATTGAGTCAATGAGTATTTTATGCTTTCAAGCAGTTGATGTACTTTAATATGAATTTCAACTAATGTACGCTGAAAATTATCAAGTCTCTTGCGTCACATTCCTGGGTTATTAATTTTATCTACATAAGCAATGAACGATGGCCTTCGTTGTGCTGTAGCTTAATAAGTTTAGTTCAGTTTGGAACATTGAATGTTCGACGTATTTATCAACTCACTATTCTTTTGTATAGGTATGTGGTGATTTGTTAAAGTACTGCATAAGTGTATATTCTCTCAACAACTTTGACTCAAATTTTCCTAGTAGGTAATACATAAACCGGGCTTACCCTTATGTATTAAAGATTTAAGATTTTTTTCGTATGGAAATTATTTTTTGTTCACATAATTTAAATTTAAATTATGTAACATATAAATACCTACCTATGTATATGTAATTGTTTTTTATATCAATAAGTAGGTATTTCATGAACCACTTTGAAAAAGCTCATGTTTGATTCAAAACATTTTTCCAATTCTTTTACCTATATAACTTGTACAATTTTTTTTTTTTTTAAATCAGAAGTAATTGAATTTTAATTGGTATACTCGTATTTAATTTCTTTTGCGAAATTTTCATTCGATTATTTGATCCATCATGGTGCAATTTTTCGAGTTATAAAGTTTATTATTGCGGAATAGTCTGTTACTAATATTTAATTACAATTTGAAACATTATTCATTATTGAGTACATGTAGGAAATTGCATTTTTCTGTTTTTTAATATCACTTTCCTTATCTTTCTTTTTACAGAGTATACCAGAAACATGGGAGATAAAATTGATATGTTACCATCAGTAGATAAGGAAGTGAAAGACATATTAATAACAGTGGATAAATCATTCCGGAAAAAATATAAATTGAACCCAGATTTTTATGTACGAGTACCCGGCCGAGTAAATTTAATTGGAGAACACATAGATTATTGCGGATATTCTGTATGTCCGATGGCAATAAAACAATGCATCGTAGCTGCTGTGAAGTCAACGTCTGATAAAAATTTAACTTTGTCAAATCACGAAAGTGACAAATACCCTGATTATGTTGGTAAAATTGATAAACTAGAGTATGTATTGATTTTCTCATGTACGAAATTGTTATGATAATTTTTAATCAATAATTCTTTTTTAGCGTTAACAAAGATACCACTCTTAATTACGGTCCTAAATGGCATGATTACGTATTGTGCGGTCTGAAAGGCATAGTTGAATCGAACCGTGCAGCACCAACTAAAGGACTGATCATACATATATTTGGTAATATTCCTGTAGCCAGTGGTCTTTCAAGTTCCAGTGCATTGGTTTGCTGCGCTGCTCTTTCATTGAGCGTTTCATTAAATGTACGAATTATTTTCATATTTTCGATTTACGAAATTGTTCGAAATCTGATATGCGAAATTATGTTAATGAATTTTACTACGTTTATACTAATTGGAATATTTTATTTGTGAAGCTATCCCCAACGAAGAAGAGTTTGGCTGAAAAATGCGCTCAAGCGGAACGATATATCGGGACCGAAGGTGGAGGAATGGATCAAGCAATTATATTTAACGCTAAAAGAGGTATGGCCAGTCTTATATCTTTTGATCCGTTAAGACTGACTGAGGTTCAAATACCGCCGGCGTGTACTTTTGTAATCGCTCAAAGTATGGTACAAAAAAATAAGGCAGCTTCCAATGATTTCAATTCCAGAGTTGTCGAATGTAGATTAGCATCATTGGTAAGAAATTATTCCGAAAACAAATCGTATTTTCAGATTGAAGAAAATGTTACACAATTTCATCAACTATTTAGATTATAGGGAAGAATCATATAAAAAATTGGAAAAAATATCCAAGATTAATGGATTTGCAAAAACATTTGAATTTTGATCTTGCTAAGATGCTGAAAGTTGTTCAAGAAACATTTCACGATGGAGTATACACCAAAGAAGAAGTAATTATGCATTTAAAAAAATATCCCTTTCTTTTTTTTTCATTCATTAAACCCTATATAGATTGTTAGTATGTCTACGTTTTCAGGATAAATGTGTAAAACGGAATTTTTGTAGGTATGTCAAATATTGGATATTACGGAAAAAGAATTGGATGATCAATTCTTGACTTCTAATACCAAGCATTTAAATGCGTTCAAATTGAAACCTAGAGTATCGCATGTTCTCGGAGGTAACGAACTAGTTTATTAAATTTTTCTTAAGTATAATTCACTGAAGAAACTATTTTTATAGAGGCGTTAAGAGTAGATATGTTTTGCAACATTTGTGATGGTGCGAAATCAATAGATGAACTTGGTCGTTTAATGAACGAAAGTCATTCTTCTTTGAAAAACTTATACGAATGTAGCCACGTTGAGCTTGAAAAATTGGTGACAGTATGTTCATTGAACGGTGCCCTGGGAGTTCGATTAACCGGAGCTGGGTATGTAATCGAAATTTGGTGCTTCATGTAGATAATATATTGACAACCGCGAATTTTTTGCGACAGTTGGGGCGGATGTGTCGTAGCTCTTGTACCATTAGCTAATGCAGACGAATTTGTGAAATCAGTGAAAGCTGCGTTTTACACCGGAAAAGTATCGGCATCGATGAACGTAGATAATTTAATATTTATCACTAAACCACATCACGGGGCTGCTGTATTTCAGTCAGGTGCCATAGATGATTAAACTCGTCGTTTTTTATGTTTTTCTCTTTAAAAATCAAAATTGTTAGTGAGAATTATGTAATTAGTAATGTTGCCTCGATGTAAATCGATTTAGATTACTTAAAAATTGTTATCTGTATTTAAAAATCTTAACTACTTCATTCTTCATTTTTACTTTTTTACTTGCTTCAGAAAAACTACTTTCATGTTTTTTACCTATAATAAGTTTTGCATTTTAAAAAATAGTTTTACTTTGGTTTTCAATGTTGTCGAATCGTTTAAAGTTAAAAACACAATATTTATAAAACCACGTGATGTTGATATGAATATTTCCACATGTTATTTTATTGTTTTGCTCAGATTAAAATCATTGAATTTTCATTCCGTATGAATCACAATTTCCTTCAATATCGAAATGTCCTCTTTTTTCAGCTTTAATGTTGTATTATTTATCAATTTGAAAAGCACACATTGAATGTTATATTTCACGTTTTTTGATGGTTATACATTTTTTACAGACACAAATCTATTTCCAATTGAATTCTGTTTGTGACACTTACTTACACAAAGTCATCAAAAAAAAAAGGTCTAGAATGATAATTTTTTATATTTTCAGACAATGAGAGTAATCACTTACAAAATAAAACAACTACATACTATTATTTGGTAGAATTATGAATCTTATCAAATGAAATAAATTCGTTTACTACATAAACGTACTTATATACATTAAATTAAAAATCCATTAGAAAAAAAAATGCATGTAACAAATAAAAACAAATTGCACGCTAATAATTTTTATACTAGTCGTTCTAGTGGAACAAAGAACAATACACTACATTGAAATTAAAATTATCCGTTATCATGATTTTATATTTTATAGAAGTAAAAACTGTGATTTGTTTGATATTAACAGCAAAATAAAAAATAAATTAAAAAAAGGTAACAAAATAAAACGATCAACTTCTAATCATCACGACAGTAATGTTTTTTTTTTTTGAAAAAAAAAATATACATCCAACAGCTAACAAATAAAATTATTAGAAAGGATTTTTCACAAAAAATACAAGTCATTAAATTAATAATTCACGAAATATCTTGTACAATTTCAAAAATTCGTAATCTACTCGTAGATTGTCTTTCAGAAACCTGATTTCGTACAGAAATTTTCACTCGAAAATGAAGAATTCATTGTACGATAACATAAACACCTAATATACAAAGAAACGAGAATCATAGCCTCGAAGAAAATTAACATAGATACTATATTAGAAAATAGCGTTGCAGTACATTTTGCGATCTAAATACATACTCGTAGTTTATACAAATAAATTTTACATTACGTAGTTGAATAACTGAAATGCTTAAAAAAGAAAGTTTTCGAAACGTATAAATGCAACAATTCATGTTCTGGTAATCGCTATCACAGCGATATACATGACGATTACAAGGTAATACATCGAATAATTCCGTTGCGAACATGAACAGGTGTATAGTTAGTTATCAACATTGCCTTTTTTTAATATTATAGCTCTAGCTTATACATCAGATCTGAGAAATTTTCAAATAGCACATCTAATGAAGTTAGACGATAATTTACCGCTGATGGTTAAAAACAGAGACTTAAATGTGGATCATCAAAACAAAGATATCACCATCAAATCGAATACTTTGATAAAACAATTCGCATAATTCAAAATTTCATACGATAAATATGCACCTAGTAATTAAAATGGGCAAATAATGTGTATGGCACTTGGGGAAAAATATATAATATAAATCGTACCTACTCATTGCTTGAAATTAATACTGGCCAAAAACTAGCTTCTAGCTGATACGTTATACGTAATACGTATTACGTACGTATATAATATAAAAACACCAATAATAAAATTTGATATGAAATCGTAAAGTTTTTGTTAAATGAAACGATTATTTCGGGAAATAATATACAATAAATACTAAACTTACTATGGGAAGTTTAATTTACACGCATATGAAATGTATTATGTACATCAACGCTGATGGCAATTATCGAATCTTTCAATAATCATTTTTTTTATTACGATAAAAAATAAATTTATATAGGTACCAAAACATTAGAAATGAAAAAAAATGACGTATAAAACAAGGTATCGTCATTTCAACAATATTTTACCATATGAAAACAATTTTTCCTTGGTTCGCAACATCTTAAACGATATGAGCTGCAGCAGCGATATTCGTAGGTACCACAATACTTTCAGCGCTATTTATAGAGGTAGAAGCCTCGCTGGAATTTGTACAATAATATTTCTTATGAGCTATGAAAGTAGATAAATAATTGAAGGAAATATCGCACGATTTGCAATACTTAGGACCGTATTTTTTATTATTGTTGTTAGCGGCTGCGTCATCGACGGTTTCTTGAGGCGATTTACTTTCTTCTTTGCAAAGTTCAGTGGATTCTTTGAGAGAATCACTTTTTACATTAGGCAATTCGTCTACCTCGATATATTCATCTTCGTCTTCGATACAGTCCACAACAATAGGTGAAGAACGACCTTCCAATGATTTCTCTTCGTTGATTGGCGCACTTTCGGTAATTGGCTTCTTGGCGGGTTTTTCGCTCGAATTTTCATCCGAAGAATTTGCAGCACTACCGTTTTCTTCTAATAAACAGGTTATGTAATTTTCCTCCTGGAAATCGCATTGTCACATGTATGGTGAACGTTTTACTTATAAGTTATAGTGAAAAAGGAAGCCACGAAAATTTACCATTATTTCGCCGTTTCTTTTATCAAAATGCACTCGTATATGGGTACGCATTCCCCTGATAGTATTCCCTTTATAATTACAAATGGTACATAGGAACGCTTTAACACCGGTATGACTTTCGATATGTTTTTGAATGGCGTTTGTAGAGTTACAAACAACGAAACAACACGGACATTTCCATCCTGAACTAACAGTACTGGTACACTGATGCGTTGGTAATTGATCGGCTGGTAACAACACCTACAAGCAACGTTGAATTAGCCATTTATTCTACAATTTGATATAAATTTTCAAATTCAATACAGTGAATATTCATGAATTTGATATCTTTGGATTCGCTGCATAATAAGAATGTACTTAGTTACTTACTTTGCATTTTGGGCATTTAAGACTAGATTTCTCTCCATCGACAGCACCAGCTCTATTAGGACAGTAGAACGTTTGATGGGTGGATAAATTATCCAAAGATGTAAATTTGATGCCACACATGGTGCAAACAAATTGTGAAAAAGGTCTCGCATTTTGTATAACGTTCGTGGTATGCGGCACAGGGCTGGTATTCTCTTTAGACAACGCTTGCGGCGATGGCGTTAACGTCTTCGTAGACGGAGATCCAATCGGACTAGTTTTTATCGAATCGTCAGATTGCGTCGATTCTTGTACTTTGCGCGTAGAACAATAATGCTTTTTATGCGCTACGTAATTTTCGTATTTACAAAATCCTATATTGCAGTCTTCGCATTTCCAAGTACCTATCGCAACAGAAAGATTTTTTGGTACAGGTCATTTGGATTGAACAAAAGATGCAAGTATTAAACTCGCGATACACACCTTGTCTAATAAACTGCGGTACTCCGGCCGGAATATTCGTCGAAGCTAATCGCATCGCTAATTCGGACGTTAACAAAGGTAAAATGGACGGATTTAATATTTCTGGCATCACGCGAGATCCTGGAGAAACCGGAGGTAATAAAAGCGGAATATTAGCGATAGGATTGAGTGCGGGTCGTTTAGCCGAATTCATTTGCTGAATGGCGGATAAATGCGGTATCATTTCCGGCGGAAATTGTAACTCCTTTCCAGATTCGCCGTGATTTTGCGACGCCGCCGCCAAAAGCATCTCGGTCAGATTGAAATTCGGGTTACGTTCGGTGACGTTATTTTGACTGGAAAATCCTTCGATTTTTTTGTCATCGCCGCTTTCAGATTTGGAGCATTTTCGAATAACACCGTTAACAACTTTCTTCGCTGCCTTTGACGACGCCACTGTTATAACAGATTTCGGACTGGGACTGCATATTTTCTCGGAACACGACGATGTACGCGTTTGAGATCCAGGCGATAAAGGAAGAGGCGACGGAGTCGAGCAAGTCGACGATGCGGATAATATCAACGGTATCGAAGGAGCGCATACGATGTCCTCGTGATCTGTCTGATCGTCCAGCAAACGATTCTCTTTTTCTTCTTCTGAGGCATCTATGGTTGTCGTGCTTTCGCTACCGTTCGATTCACGACGCATTCGCAGATCCAAAGCACCATTCGCTATCGGTACGCTAACCGATTGCTTGATTGGTTTTGAGCTAACGTTTTCTTTTGTCGCCTGAAAACAGATGGATTTCGATTAAAGATTTTATGCCTTTGAAATTACAAGAAGGAGGAGGGGGGATTAGAAAAGGCAGTCGTCGCGTCAAGTACTCTCGACGGTGTCACGCATTTTAAATTCAATAAAATATCGATGCATGAATGAATAACGTTGTTATAATCAGGTCAGTCACACATTTAATAAAAAATATCTCGAGTGTTACACGCCGTCTTCACACCACTATGATTTCACTGCACGTAAAAACAAAACTCTTATCAAGATAGGTTTTATATTTATTTACATTACAAATATGTCGAAATACGAATGTACTTGAATCATTTTCTATAGCATCGAATTAAATTCGAAGGTTACCACATGTAATGTAGGTGTCATCGCAGTTCCTTAAGTAGGTAATATTTTGCATGTCTTTTGATCATTCAAAAATCAACAGTTTACTATGGTTTGAAAATTTTGAAAAAATCACTTCCTTTTTAATCTCACGTTTTAAAATAAAGATATCACCTCATTCCCCTTCGTCGTGACTCAATTCATCGACCAAATTCGCTGACGCGAGCACAATTTTCCATCGATATCATACAAATAGGTAGATTACATAAAATTGCATTTTAGGCCAATCACAACAACTCGCTTACTTGATTATTATTTGACGTAGGAATAGGTTGCAAAACAGGACTACTCAATTCTGAAGTTCTATTCGCTTGATTAGCCATGCTCTGCGCAACCATCTGAATGGTACCGTCCGGTAACAAAAGATAAACACCATCTTGCGCGTTTAATCCGGAAGTGACCGGACTAGAAAGCATATTACCAGCTTGTATAAGCGAATAGGGCACGATCAATACAGGACTGGTCGGAAGTGCGATAAAAGGCTGCGGAGGATTCTGATTAGCGAGACCAAACGACGATAACGGCGGCGTTATTCTAGAATCGATTGATAGATTCGGCGAAGGTGAAGAATTCGCGTTTGGAACGCGTTTAATTACATTGCGCGTACTGCAATAATGCAACTTGTGCGCTTTGAATGTTTTCAAATTGGAAAATCTAATATCGCATTCTTGGCAATAACGATCGATAGGCTGCACCGAAGAATCTGAATCGTTATGTACCTACAACAAGTAATATAATCGTGAAAATGAACGTACAACTATACCAATAATAACAAACCAAATAGGCAAATACCAACCGAAGTTGCCGGAGATGCGCTATGCATTCTCATGTGCCTATTCAAGCTGACTTTTTTATCCGCGCTATAGGAACAATGTGTACATCTATATTGTTTCCCTGTTTTCACGTTTTTATTCGAAGGTTCGCTGGTGCTCACATTTTCACCACTGCTACCTTCGTCTTGGTCATAACCACCGGAAACCGATAACGCTCTTCCATCTTCACCTTCGCTTTCGGTTCCTCCTATAACAAAGCCATCGCCATTCGATATCAAAATATGAATCTACGTGCTTAGCTTAATATGTAATACAGATATATCCTGAAATCGTATACATTAACATACTAGTTACTATACGCAGAGTGCATACGCGTAAGGATTAGGCTAATATTTGACGAGTCATGTTTAAAGTGTAACTCTACTTTCCAACACGGCGCACTACCAATACTTATTTGTACACTTCGACATAAATAATTACTTAAAAATAGGTGCGGTATGACGAGTTTCACTTTCAAACATACAGCCGGAAATTCAAACTGATAAGTTCTAGGTACTTATTCGAATAACGTTCATTTTCAGCTGGTCAAATTTATCAAATTTTCTATTACCAAGAGCCGCTTCTTATGCATTTTTCAAACCCCATATAAAATCAAATGTATGAGAACCAGCGTGTAATTCAAATAAAGACATTACACATGACTTTACTTAACTTATGCGCATATCTACCAACAGTTATCTTCATTTTTTCACGTTTACTTAAACGTACTCATAGATAACGATTTACGAATAACGTAAGAATCACATATGGATTTTGATTTTTGATTGCAATATTTACTTTGTGAAAGTCAATTCGTCAATTATACCGATTTTGAAAATTCTTCGAGACTTCTTAATCAAAAAAACCATGATTGACTGCAAAAGAAAAACTACAGCGAAATTGTACATTTGCATACATATAAGCTACAGCTACTGGGTTCATAAGTACCCATTTGACAGATTAATTGATTTGAATAATAAATAATAAAGAAAACAATTAGGTAATACCGGGTGGTCGGATGATCTTGGTACCCCCGGGAGAATAAATTACCTTTTTTTGGTATTATTGTAAAAATGGTAGTAATTACTTGAGCAATGTTGAATTGGACATCATTTTTTTTCAATAAATAATCAAATTTGGATTTAACAATTCACTTTTAAATTGAAAAATTGACAAGACTAAATTTGATTTTTTAATGAAGAAAATGATGTCCACGTTGTCTAAGCCATAGTTGCTATTTTTACATCAAAACCGAAAATAAAAGTAATTTATTTTCTGAAAGGTACCAAGATCATCTAGAAGGAAATTTTTTTCTTCAATAAATTTCAACGCATTTGCTAATATTCAAAATAAAGACATATGATTTATCAATTATCATGAATGAATAATACTAACGCCTACGTTTATATTATACCAGGTATATCTCAATAAGTAAATCGTTTTTAACCCAAAACAATTATTCATATCAACAATAAAATAAGTCAAGTCCTGGTACCAAATTGAATGTGGTGAATTCTTACAAATCATTCAAAAGAAAAACATCAATTTTCAAAACGATTCAAAGACAATATTATTCAATTCAATATGTAATCAACTCGATTGAAAATCTCCCATTAAAAATACCGAATAATAATAAACGTGCATTCATATACTTAGGCAAATCGAATAAAAAAAATCTTACACAGAAAATTATAAAAATTAAAAAAATTTTTTAAAATGAATCGCCAATTTTTTTTTAAAAAACTACAAAGGGTGAATACTTATGAGTAAAATGACTTAAATCGATCATAAGTTTACTTATTGAATATACAGAACAAAAAGTACATGAACATTTCAATTTTATTTTTTATGCAATTATTTTCAGCCTAGGACGACTCACCTTTATTCAATTTTTTTTGCCGGTGAGAGCAATAATATGTTTGATGAGCTTCGAGTGTACTCAATGAGCTGAATTTAATTCCGCATGGAGGACAAATAAATCCTGAAACAATAAAGTTACAAAGGCATTAGTATACCTAAATCTCACAACAGTAAAAAATTTTAAGTATTTCATTTGTTTTTTCCTTGAATAAAAAAAGCAAATCAAGACGTAACCTATTCAACCTTTGTATGCGAAACTACGTATAAATTACATAAAACTTCGAATTTTCATTAATAATTGTTCCAGTGCGGTTATATTTCCAACATAAAAATTTCACCTATCAATCCCAAATGAGCTCGTATACATTTTCAATTGATTACATTTCACTATACCTATCTACATCTAGGATAAAATCATCTTAAAACCAATGCGAATTTCCTAATTCCTGTATTTACCGATAACAATTTTCTGCATCGCTGAATACATATCTTCATACTTGTCTGCGTATTCAATCACTTTTAACAGGTGATTCCAAATTTAAAAAAAAAAACTGCGAAAATCCCGAACTAAATAATTTTCAAGAATATTTTACACGTTCACGAAAAACACCCGGTATAACGCAAAATAATTTCCAAACCGTAGAAAATTTTTATAACAAACCGCACTAATGCAATTACCACGCTCGATTATCTCTTTAATAAATTTTTTTTTACCTTGTCTAATGTCCAACGACGTTTCAGCTCTAAAGCGAGCGTCCGAAGCTGCGTTTATCACTGTCGGGTAATACCTGGCCCCCGTTAAAGCTGTAAAAAAAAAACGGAAAAATATTTCCAAGATTAGATTAGGAGACAGTAAAAATTTTAAGTATACATATGTGTATAACGTTTATTTGACAGTGTGCTAGTATGAGTGCGCGCATGTGTACATCTACATAAAACTTACATGTGTTTATTGGGAAATAACAGATAAAAATTCTATTTTGTTTATCAGCGTGAGTCACGCATTTACAAACACATGTATCACGTTCATACCTGTAATGTCTACCTTTCATTGGTTGTTAAAATTGCGTTCGAAAAAATGCAACCGTTTTATATACATTACAGTATGTTTAATTACTAAAACATATGTACATGTAATACTTAGAACTTATTGTTTGGAAATTATTCAAATTTATTTCTCATTTTGAGCGTCGTAATTTTTACGGTTGTACGAAAAAATTTTGAATTATATTACATACTACATACATAATACAAATGCATGTGATATTCCCTTTAACGGAGGTCACCTTCGTTAAAAAATAAAATACTATAATGCAATCACTTTATTACGTAACAAGAAGCACAATCTACACATTTTTTAATTTTAAGTACAACTGTGATTTTATTAACTTTATTCTTGTAAATGGACTTAAAATGAAAAGACCCCCCTCCCCCAATTTCAATTAATAATTATATGTAATTTCAACATAGGAAAAGTGGCGAACGAGAGATACCTCAACATCTTACTCCTCTCTCCTCCAAAATTTAGTTCGAAGGTATTATACATGAAATTAGATAATTTCATAATTTCATTTGTACTTACTCATGTACATACATTATTATAATGTTTTTCAACGTGATACCCAAAAATAAAATTCGCGAATTTTCGTTATTTTTGTAAATTGTTTGGATATTCTTGGAAGAAATTTTACAAGGAGCTCCGTGTTTTAAATCGTAACTAATTTTAGGTTACTGACTCAAGAACCTACCGAACAATTTACATTCAACGTTTAGATATACCGGGTGTCTAATTGATCTTAGTCCACTTTTTAGAGTTTTCGTGTAATAATTTTGGTTGGCAATATTGATTTTTACACATGACACTACGTAGACAAATGTTACCAATTTGCAATTAAAAACAAAACTTGTTATGGGACGGCTAAGATCAACTAGACGTCCGGTATGTCACCTTGAGTATGTCAAATACCAAATAAAAAGTATTGGGGAGGGGGAGGGGGAGGATTACGAGGTTATATATGTAATTATGTGCATAGAGAGGAAGCAAAAATACACCGGTTAACAAGAATGGGGAAATTTTTCATCATTTTAATTATTAAAGAAGAAAATTTTCAAACCACCAAAAGAAGGTTAAAAAAAAAGTAAATTAGCACTCGCATAATTTAAATAAATATTTATAAATGAAATAAAAATCTTCACTTAAAGGGGAAATTTTTTGACTGAATGTAAAATCTTTCGAATTGATTAGTATTTAATGCATTTTTTTGGGCGCGTAAAATAATTAAATTTTGTCACAAATTTGGGAACTAGTGAAATAATTCTGTTAATAGAATAATCACGAGACTCATCGCATTATCAACAATATCTTAAGCTTTCGGTTTAAAATTACCTCTCTTGATAAAGAACTTTTTACAGCGTTGATAAAACGTTGATGAGTAGAGTTTTAACATACTCTTCGCTATCAGTTTACATTTATCTATTTGCATTGCTTATCGAGTCGAGAATAATAAAAAAAAATCAATATTTCAATTTTATACCATATTTTCCGTCAATCTGCCTACGCCATTATTGTGTTGGAATATAATATGATACTCTGAGAAAATTTTCGCTTTATCGATAGCACGAGTAATCTAACACGTTATCGTGGTGAAACGTCGATTATACGGATTTACTTATCAAACGATCAAATAAAATCAACGATTCATATCTATCAAAAAGTTCAAACGTGGATGAACTCTTAATAAGAAAAGCTCCACCGAACTAGCGGTTTTTTCGATCTCGAAAATTCAACGAAACCTATGCTATTTATTGTATTTGCGATTTTTAAACTTCGTTTTTTACTATTTCCATTTAAATCGTATGTTTGTCATTAAAACGAACCTAACGTTGAAAAAGTATTCCGTTTTTATGGTATCATCGCATTGAGAATTCATGATAACAATTCGTAAAATACTCAAACATGTATTCAGGACAGCAATTATCTTTTTGAGAATTACGTCGTTAAATTTTTGATGATAGCGAGAACCAGTAAGTGTTAACTTGATAATTTCAAGGATAAGACTAGAAAAAAAACTCGATAATAATGCAAAAATTATTTCCATAAAAGTAATTAAGTACACAGACACGTATATTTCCTTCTTAAAGTTTTTTTTTCCAAGAATAATTTTTTTAGAACTGTCAAGTGGGTGGCCAATGTAGCCATTCTATACGACGAATTTAAAAAAAAAAATCAAAGAAATATACGAATAAGTTGAATACGAAGAAAAACTCTTACTTGTTTGTAACGATTGAGGTAATACACCCAAATATTCTTGTTCATTCAATGGCACAACGTTAACAGGACTGGCGACTGGTTCATTTTTAACGACAATTAATGCGGCATTTTTAGATTCCGAATTCAAATCGGCGGATTCGCTCACGGTAGCTTTTTTAATAACAGATTCCGAACCATCTGCTCTTTCGGCAATTACCGAAGTTTCGGAATCGGAAGAAGAAGGTTCGATTTTGATGGTTTTCAAACCATCGTCGCCGTTTACTTTGACATTCGATTCGGCGCTACGACACGGGGATATTCTATCTTCGTTATTAGGTGTGGAAGTTTCCTTGACGATATCGTCTAACGGGGTTTTGGTTTTTTCATCTTCTTCATTCCAGGCTTCTTCTTCGCCAGCTGTAAAAATAAATGGTAGAAATTACTCGAACGTGTTAGGTATTAATTTATCGAGGGGTGAAGAAAAATCCAACACATCTTATTCGTCGAACATAGTATTGATGGAATATTAACGAAACCGTGGGATATTGCTTAATAAACTACATCCGTGATAAGTTATCTACCGAGTGTAAAAGGGTAGCCAACAAAATTAATAGGTATCGAAGCTTAGAATAGCGGGTGTTTTCGATGCATATAGTCGATAAATACGTGATCCAAGTAACGAAACGCCAACGACAAAGAGAAAACAGCTACCAAGCATGTACGTTAGAAAGAGACTAAACAACCCGCTATAAGAGAGAAACGAAGTCGGAGTGTACGACAATAATAATTAGTTTAAGGGCTCGTTAATAAGTTCGCGATAACAAGGTGAGATAACGCATCTAGAAACTATATTAGTGGCGTATCTTTACTAGCGCGCGTTTCATCTTACTCTCTTTTTCGCTCTTCGTCTTCCCAAACCCTATTTTTCGACTATAACCTTCCCTTCAACATGTTTTAATCCAATCAGACCTTGTTAAATTTCCAAAACGTATCGGTAGCTAAATTATCTCATTCGCCCGTATACCATCGTCGATATAGTTCGATTTATTTTCACGTTTTTCCTTTATAATTTTCTGAAGCAAAAGAAATTCGATACTTTTTTCACATTCGACCACATTATTCGATCGGTAAAACAGTAAATATTGAGAAAAAAAATCTCCTTCATTTTGAAGGTTATACTATCAAACTAACACCATTACCACGTAGCTCTTTCGATTTTACAGACAGACACACAGAGAGTAAAGTCGAAATGAGAAATTATACGTATCCTCAAAAAATGGCACTTCAACCGCAAACTTCGTCGAATACATAATGTAATTTCGAAGAAATATCTTCATCGATAAAACCTATGAATCTATAAAGCGTGTTCGATTCCGGGAGATCAATCGCGACTAAGAGCAACTGGTTATTTGTTATGTGGTAGTTTTGGATAGACATAAACTGTTCGGATTATAAGCCCGCAGTGAGTACAAAATGCAAATGCGTTGCCGTGCTTTCTTATCTGCGTAGAAATCGTCGTTTATTGGTGACATCATCATTAGTTTAGTATTTTTCGGTAGTCGGTTCATCTACGCTCAAGAAACACGTCACTGTAGTATTAAACACATTCCAACCTCATTTTCCAACTCACCTGATGTATTTTTTTATTTATTTTAAAATCTTCAAAAATAACAAAATGAAGGTAGCCTACCAATATGAATGAATCTTTATAAAAGATCATTCAAACGATGATAATTTTTTATATTTCGAGTAAATTATTCATGCGTACAACTTAGCTAGAGCTACTGCGTTACTTAATTAGCTAATAGTTACATATGTCGTTTCGACTTCCACTTTTCTCTTGCGTTTAGAAGAAATTTATTAAACATTTTTAATCGCAAGTCATACACTAAAAAAAGGAATCACATGGTGATTTTTGACATTTTCATATCTTGACTATGGCACACGAAATCGAAATCGATAATCGTCAAGAAAAAGCGTTGCGCGGTTGTCATGGCGACATATCGTGCTCATGAGTGATTCTTGATATTTTCATGTTATCATAACAATTCGCAGATGATACGTCATTGTTATTGTGTCATATCATGATCATGAATGATATACCATACCATAACAAGTCATTATCATGGCGACATGTTATAGTTATGATTGACATGTGATATGGAATGACTTTTTATGATGAACGTCACTAGAATGGTCAAGTGTCGTTACTAGAACGAAAATCGATTGGAATAAAATAGTGTCGTACAGTATAGGAAAAGAGTTGAAACCCCAATAGTTGAAATTTTTCAAACCGGATTTCGCCCCCTCCCTCTCCCCACCCTTCGCCCCCTAGATATTAATATTATTTCGTAATAATTATCAGATGTAGAAATCGTGTCATGGTCATGAGTGACATATGATCATGTCTTGGTGGTATGTCAAATGACTTATCATGGTAATATTTCATGATCATGTTAGATGACAGGTTTTGATGATCTGAATAATGACTTATTGTGGTGATATGTCATGATGTTGTTATGGTAATAGGCGTGGTGATGATATGTGACAACAAGCCCGGTGATTTTTTTTCTCTCAAAACTTGTTATGCGTCATTGCGTCGTAAATTCATATTTAACGAAAAATATACTCAATCTTTTCATGTCACCATACCATGTCGTAGATGACTACTCATTGTTATTGTAAGTTGTCATGGTGAGGAGCGACATGTGATCACGTCATGGTAGCATGTCAAATGACATGATACAGTGACAAGTCATTGTATGGTGATGTGGCATGTAACATTAAATGACGTCTTCTGATGAACATTATTGTTGCAAAGTGACACGAAAATGTCACAAGGTATTGCGGACTTGTACGCAAGCTGATGCTTTGTGGTACAGGATGAATACTTTGAACTTTTTTTATTTCTTGTACCTTTCACTTGACAAAAACTTACTGGGACAATGAGACATACACCTTCAAAGTTTAGTTAAGCCATCTTCAATATATCAAATAACGAAGGATCAAGAGTGGAGGGGAGAGAAAGATAACAATGTCGTATTTTACAAAGAAATCTCTCATCATTCCACATGTTTTGAACGAAAAATTTCATTCCACCAAGGAAAGGATTTTTCAAAATCACACCACTTCATCAACTTTCTCAATTCATGAACAGGAAAACACAGGAGTTGAAAATATTCAGCATACCCGCATTAAAAAAATCAATTTTACTAAAAAACCCAATTCGTGAAACTCTTCCATGGTAAAAATGAATTCGCGATCAAAACCATAGAATTGAAATCTGGCACATAGCAATCATAAAACTCTCGACCAATCGTAAAAGTAAATTCTAAGGGAAATTTTAATGCACATACGTCATTAACAAGATACAATAATTTATTAAACTCGTTAAAATCCATTCACATTTATAGATGAACCTATAAAAAAAAAGAGAAAAAAACCAACAAAATGAACACACCGTCAACTCGACGGTTATAAATCAACGTGCACGTTTATTCGTTTACCATTTCCAACCAATTATCACCGCCGGTCTTGGTAGGCCAACAGCCAATCGAATTATTCAAGTAACCTACTGGAAAACCATCTAACTCACAAATAAATCTCCACCGTACCGATATAATAATCTCGTAACGTATTGTATCTTCATTTACTAAATTTGTTCGTTTTATAAACGAGCACGTCTTATCGCAAATGTACATGTGAATTTTTCTGGAAAATTTACCATAAATTACGAGTAAAATACGTTCGATGTAATGGTAAAAGCGACGTAAAATGCAGAGTAAAAATCGAATTTTACAAAATTCCATCATTTGATCATAGGAGTATTTCGAAAATATGATTCTTGTTTGATCCACTATCGTCGTCGAATTTTAATATTTTTTTTCGCATCGCAAAAAAATACCGCCAACTCGATCATCAAGTTGCTTTTCCAATGGTATCAATAAATTACTCATTTCTCAGTATCGGTAGATTGACTAGCATCGTATAATTAAAATTTCGATGCGCGACGAGAAGAATTTTTAATATCATCTCAGTCCGACTTTATTAACCATTCGGCTACCACCTATGAATATTTTTCATTTATTTCGCATACCAACAATCAAGCTGTAGACAACTTTTTAATGAATCCTTTATCTGTACAATTTATCGAACTGTAGAAAAGCAGAAAATATTAAGATAAGCGAAAAATGGTGTGCATCTGTGTTAAAAAGTTTTCAAATGATATAATCTTCGTCATCTCGAAAACATTATTTATCAACGCAGATAATAACTTTTTTTGATGTTAAAATTACTACCTATACACAATTACACAAATACCTACGTATACTGACACGTGTAGTTTTATATATATATGAACTTATAGGTAATGTTCTTAATACGAAAACTTTTTCTGACCAACTTCCGTTATTCGAAAACGCTCCGACGATTTTGTTACATAAATTCCAATTAATTGATGTTTACGATTGAATAGCGATTTTGCATTCGAAAGATAAAAATCTTTATAGAACTTATTAAGAAGTAATTAAGATTAAACGTAATAAAAATCCGTCTAATTGATACCAGCCGCGGGTTCAAGGTTATTGCTTTAATTTTAATCAAAATAGGTTCGTTTAACTACATCTACGTGTTTTTTTATAACAATTTTTTTCACAGGTCATAGTCAATATGAAAATTTCAACTCAAGAAAATCTCGTCGATACATTTCTCATCGGTGTGAAATTTCAATTCTCGTATAAAGTAGACACAGTAAAAAAAAAGAACAACGACAACTCGATTGGTACACTTTACTTTGACTTTTACCGCCGCGTGAATGACAATTATTTTGCTTTCACTATTAGGTTTATCAGCGTACAATTATAAAGTCTTACAGAGTGTAAATACGACAGGTACAGCTAGTTAGGTCGTTCGTAAGCGCATAGTTTATTGTCCGATCATTAGTATGCGGTTGTCTTCATGTTCTATTACTTGTATCTGTCATTGAAGGCACGTCGATGCGCGCTTATCAAGCCGAGGATAAAAAATTCCGCCGCATTTAGCAGCCGTATGCATATTCGTAAACGCCGAACAGGAGTAAATTGTATGACGAGTACGTGAATACGCCAGGGGTACGTGTACCCGGTATTCATGTAACATGTCAACAGGGCCATGAAGACTTTTAGAAGGTTATGTTTCGTTTGTTCTTCAATTCAAAAAACCACACTGCTACTCAATCTCCATTCTTCATCTATGTTACTTTTTATCTGGTTTCGATTTATTCTATTTTTTTTACTCTTTTTTTCCTCCCTTCCTTTCTTCTTCATCTTGACCAGATCTGATTTCTTTCCTACAAAAGATTTATACCTAATGAATGACAAACAAATCCCAGACAAAGAACCGATAACGCCTTTCCATGAGATTTTTTTCTCTCTTTACGTAAAATTAATCTTATGTAAAAACTAAACACGTTGTACATCAATGACAATCCGTGATGTAATCTCGAATTCAGAAATAAAAAACTTGTTATTTTTTAATCTGACCAATGACCATATCAAGATGCTGGAATAATAACCGACATCATTATACAATTTCTTTTCAAACTCTGCTGCCAACCTTACTAAAATCATTTCCACATGATTCCAACAAATGCATATATTTCAATCGTCCCGTTTTCTTAGCCAAAAAGTACAATTTTATTGATAAAAATCCAACGTTATTGAATTAGATAAGATAGAACCGAGGGTTAATTGAAAATATCCATCCTTTCCCATTCCACTCACTTTGAAAACTTTTTATTGTTTTTCATTTTTTTCAATTTTTCGAGATTTGAACACAGTGACATTTTCTTGTCACTTTGCGACAATGACGTTCATCAGAAGACGTCATTTGATGTCACATGCCACTCAAAAGCGTGCCATATCACCATAACAATGGCTTGTCATCATATCATGTCACTTGACATGCTACCATGAGACCATGACACGTCACCATGACAATGAATAGTCAACTATGACATGGTATAGTGACATGAAAAAATTATACTTTTTGTTAAAACATGAATATACAACGCTTAACACGTTTGGAGTGGAAAAAATAATCACCTGACATGTCATCACATATCATCGCTATGCCTATTACCATGACATTATTTAGATCATCATGACATGTCATCATAACATGATCATGAGATATCACCAAGACGTGATCACATGTTTATGTGATCATGATATGTCATCATAACAATGACTTGTCATCTATGACATGTTATCATGATATGAAAATATTAAGATCATCTCTCATGAGCACGACATGACGCCATGACAACGGTTACCATAACAACCGTGTGACGCTTCTTTGGTGACGATTTTAGATTTTGTGTGCCATAGCCAAGACATGAAAATTCAATAAAGTTTTTAATAAAGAAGGTAATTTTATTCTATTAATGCAACTAGAAATTTTAAATCTTATAAAATTTATCCAACATTTTTTTCCAAGCGTCGAAGAAATAATTAAAATTAATAGATTTCCAAATCTAAAATATTTCTACTTTTTACAACTCCAAAATTCACGTTTCCCATTAAACGAACCTTTAAGACTTGACAAATACACCGTCGAGGTATTCTTTATTTCTTTTTTTTAATACGACATTAGTCCGACATATATCCAACCGTTGAATAAATTCAATAGTTAGTCCATCAGTTTGTAATCTACTTTTATCGAAGAACGTGGCTAACTTCTTATCCGCTCATCTGTCGATATTTTCTGCCACGAATTCACTACCAGTGTTTCACCTTTAGTATTCCTTATCTAACTGCTCATTTTCATTAAATGTCGTCGTACTCACTATACGCGTTTGTTAAACTGTCTCATGCCGTTTCTCGTTCGACCTATGTTACTCGTTGATTTTCCAATGATAAAAGTTCCTCCAAAAAAATAAACAGCTACCACATTTGGAACAATCTACAGATAGTATCGAATTTCTAACATCGCTAATGGATTCTTGGAATGTGATACACGATGACCAACGTCGTTGCGATCAAATTTGTGCTTGAATTTTTTTCATGGTTTTTTTAAAATCTGGATAGGGGACCAAGTCTTAAATACGTGTTTGGTTCAATTTGGTTATACATGGGATACTGAAAATTATTTTGTCTTTAAAGTTTATAGCATTATTTGATTGATTAGTTTAAAACAATTGATGTCTCCTGACCACAATTATTACATGAAAATTCTCGGTAATATCAAATATGGGTTATTTTGAGAATAATATTAGTTTTAAATATAACAAAACAAAACAAATACGTTACACGAGCCAAAATACGTACAACTTATTTCAAAAGGTCGAAAAAATACATCGTCTTGGTTACACCATCTTTTTCAATTTCCGATAATCGTCACCTCAAAGTCAAACACATCGACAAATTCAACCGGTTTGCCTCGTTCTTGCAGTATTATTCACGCAAAGGAATTCCCGGCAAGAGTTGCCTCATCGGTCGTATTAAACTGCTCAACCGCGTAGATGCGTTAAATATGTAATTACTTATCGAGTGTAAACAACGGCAATTACAACTTCAACGTATTCCTAACACGTTACACAACGCCTTTCATCCACTCTTCAAACCTATCGTCAATCGAAAGAGAAAAATAATATATTTCCGGAATTCTTCCATGACTTTTCCAAGTCTTCAGATTCGTTTTATCATCGCATCTTTATAATTACAGGTTTATGCTATGATATATCCTAATTCGTGTTGGTCATTGCGAAAACAACGTAGAAATTTCGGCGTGTTTTTAAGCAGATGAAATGATTATACTGGAATCAGTAAACCACGTATAATCAAATTAAGATTGACCAATCAGCTGAACACGTATCTAATAATTACCAACTTGTTTCATCGAATGTTTCACAACATCGAAGTGCTAATAATTTCGTTGTATGTTCAAAAAGTATTTCCAGGTTTTTTAGAAATTTTTTGAATTCGAGTTAAAAATTCATTAAAATTGTTGCCGTCAAAATTGAATTGCCATATTACATTCGCCGTAAGAAAAAAACAAAAAAAGACCAAGAAACAAAAAGTGATAAAAAACAAGAAAAAAAATAAAAATAAATAAATAAAAATAATAGACAAATAATTTGCATTCTATATACCCTTTTTTTTGTCACTTCTTTTTTGGGGGCACCCTAATTTTCGAAAGTTCAAGTACATAATTTTTTGTACCCCTTTTCCATGTGTTTTGAGAAAAAAATCAATGTCAATTATTTTTCAGAATTTCCTGCGAAGACACTTGAGTGCTCCTGCGTGTCCTTACAAAAAAAACATATGTATACGTGTGTGGGCGCCAAGGAAAGGAGTTATGGGAAAGATTATGGATTTAGACTGCCCGCAGAGTTCCATTCGAGGTATTTGTTTATGGATTAAAAAGGGCGTTCATGAAGTCAATGTCTTAGTAGAGTTCTGAAAGCTCTTTTTGTCTACAATTTGAACATGATTCAGCAACTGAAAAAATTTCTCATGTCGTTGAATAATTTTAAAATTTACCAGGCTCTTCCAGGAAACCAGAGTGGAGCAAAAAGCCCCCTTTGTTTCGCTTTCGACAACTGCGTACTTATTACTTAGGTATGTAGGTATTTTTGAAATTTCAAAATAGTGTCGCTACGTTTTTATTTGTCAATGTGCACAAATTTTTATCCCAATTTCTCTCAACAAAATTCCTCAAGATAAATAAACAACACCTTCAAAAATCGTCTCAAGCCTCAGTTACTGTACATGGCAAAAATTTAAAAAAAAAAAAAAAAACATGCAAAAAATTTAAAAGTATTTTTTTGTCAAGAAAAAGAAAGTAATCAAGGTGACAGTAGCAACAAAAAATCATAAAATCAAATCACAAAGAGGTATATTAAATGATTTGTAATATGCGTCGTTTTTTTTTAAATTTTATAAATTTTCATCACCGTTGAATATTTTATATAATACCGGAGCAACAAGAAAAGAAATTTTTTCCAAAAGGATGTAAAAATTCGCTCAAAAATATGAAAATTGATTAATTTATTCCAAGAAATAAAATCAAAATAAAGCTACATATAATCTTATATTCACCGTGACGAAAAATTGCACGAAGAAAAAACTACAAAGGTGTGAAAATTTTGATAAAAAATCGTCAAAATTACCCACACACGTGTATTTACACAACCTCCAACATCTGAGACAACTATCAGCCAATAATTCAGGAAAAAAAGAGAACTGAAAAATAAACGACGATTACTCGTTAATTAAGCACGCTAAATCGTGCATCTACCGGTAACTTATACGTGGCGCACGCGTTTCGAGACGATACGTAATTTCAGGCGGTTTTCGCATCGTTTCTCACTTTCAGACAAATCCTGGCTTCGAATTAACGATAAAAAAAATATTTTGCAAAAACAACGCGTTTCCTTAAGATCGTAATTTTGTAGAAAAACGACGAATAACCGACGACGGTAATTCTAATCGAACATTTATTGCATGAGGATATATCAAAAACGAAAATTTTCTTCGTTCGCCCTTCCAAAAAGGAAAAAATTAGTATCTCAAAACCTTTACTTATTGCACAATAACGCAATTGTAAGAAAAAAGATACACCGAGTGAATCGAGGTAGGTGAATGAAAAAACACGATCATTGTTAGTAAAATTTCCTGTAGATTTTCGACCGCAGATAACATTCGCGATATTTCGTCGATATTATTTTCATTCGTTACGGCCGTTGAGTGTGTAATGATTTGTATCAACAAGAATACAGACATGGACCCGTCGTGCCCCCCGGGATAGAATAGCGAGGTGTTGGGGGCGAAAGATTTTTCATTATGATAATAGGTGGTACCTAAGCTTTGGCGAAGGGTGGTGCCCACCCATTACAGGTCGCTTAAGTCATTGCGCCGTGTTTTTTTATCCGTATCGTGAATCTACGTAGTTACCATAATTCGTTATCAGCCCCAGCCATCGAATTCGTGTGGTTTTAGAACTTTTTTTAACGCCGTATTCCAGCGATTGGTGAAATCCTGGAACTAAAACGTACCAGCATATACCGAATACGCGCGCGTATGGTGAAAACGGAACTTACAATTGCGCCACCGTTCCTATAAACGATACGATTTTTCGATATTGCACTTTCTATTTTTTTAAATCCACAAACGATGATACGTTTTGAATTTGCCCATTAAAGGAAACATACGCATAATAGTTACCATGCACGAATAAAAGCTCTAAGCCATCAAATTAATCGAAATTTTGAACGAAAAAAGCCCATCAATTAGTTTAATTCGCATTAACACCAAATTCTCGCCATCTTATTAATATTTTCCGCCGTTATAGAAAAACAGGCATTTTTTGCGGCATTTCACATTTCATAAAAATGCCTCCAAAATGCCTCATCCTTTACCGAAAAAAAAAAAAGAAAATAAACCAACCAAGAAAAAACATTGACAGACTAACAAAAATTAAGCGCCATATTTCATTGGACGAACAAGCCTAAACTGGACGCTGTCGTTTTACAAATGACCTATTACGGTTATCTGTACGTGTCAGCATATTATGATGGGATATTCAAAATTACGAGCGCGGAGACAACCGCGGGTATATAACGATATATTGGTGGATAGGGCATAAGGGTATCCAAAACTGGTAATAATATTCCCCGAACCCGAGTGTGGGATAGTGAAAAAGGAAAACTGTTTGACCGAAGCACCCGATAAGGCGTCGCTTGGAATTTAGCGATAAAGACGCCCTGTTTCTCTAGAGACGCCGTGTGCGACGTACTGATAACGTACCTACCGACCCTTCTATACCTCCCCGGTACACCGTCGATCGACGGTAGCGTTGCTATACCTCTACCTTATTCATAATATTATTACAGAAAAGCGATAAGGGATTCCGGACGAATTAGGACCTGCCCGTGCGCAGCGGTGAGAGTACGAACGAAGATGAGATGATAGCGACGAAAAACGAGAAGCGAAATATAACACCCCGGTATGAAGGTTTTAAATTTAACCTTGTTTAAAAAGAAGGTAAATTAAATTTAGTATCTGTATTTTCTTGATAAGTATTCAAATTGCTTCTTTTTTTTTTTGCGTTCTCGAAATCCTGAAAGACGTTATCTAAACTGTGCGCTAACGGCTACAATGCATTATAATAAATTTAAACTTAAAAATTTGTATAAATTTTTTTCCACACAAAACTGGATTTCGATGTTTTATAAAATGTTGGTAACTTCGTGTCGAATTAATTGTCGAATTATATATTAATTTATTGACGCTGTCAACTCGCACGGAAATGTGATCACACAGCGAAAAATTTCCTTTTATTTAAACCAACGTGAAAAATTTTCATGCTTAAAAAAAATTTGAAAAATTGAAAAAAGACCCCACTCTCTACTTGAATACAAAATAACTTCAAAAAATTGAAATCGAATTCATCAAACGAACAATATTCTACCTCGTTGCGAAAAGAAAAAAAAAACAAAAAAACAGAAAGATAACATAATGGACGTGAACCATTAGTCAGCATAATCAAGTAACGAAATGGCACTCCGATGTATAACATCGAACTGAGAAGCGAGAGGAGAACGAATTTAAAGGAAAAAAAAACACGCAAAAGAGCTCCTTTATCTGTACTTTTTTCCATTTTTTCCAGCTGGTTTAACAATTTTTTAGGAAGCTGCTGTTGCAGCTAAACGCTACGAAAGTACTTATCATCTACCGACAAGAATAAATGAACGGAGAAAAATCTTTAAAAACTTCGGGTTAAAGATTTATCTACGAAGAGAATCTCATTAATGATATCAAAAGTACGAAAAAAAAGAACAATCCTGCTTGAATAGTATTAAAAAAAAGTAGATGAAACAAATGGAAATAATAGCCTTTTATAGTTAATGAAAAAAAGGGGAATAAAAAGAATTAACGCCATTATATTTATTCTAATTTTTCGATATCAATATTAATTGGAAAAAAAGATGCGATTTCACGATTCCGTCACGAATTTGTTTCCACGTCGAATGAATTTCAACTTTTTGCCTATTTTCACAAATAAAATGCCTTAAATTATTTTTAAAAGAATTAAAAAATATCTACAGTTTTTTGTGCTTCAGTGGAACCTGACGACAATACCAGTCTTTCTAATGAACTCACCGTTTATATTTTTCGGTAAATTAATGACACAACGTATCGTTGCGTTCAACACCCAAAAAATGACAGTCCATTGATAAATTTCACCCAACAAATTTAAAAACAGTATTTAAATTGTATTACTTTCTACGACGAAAAATTTATCCGTGAAGGAAAACAAAAAAAAAGTTGAATTTACTAAAATAGTACGTAAGAAAAAAAAGAATGAAACGAAAACAATAAGTTACCTCTGGTAGATAGCAAATGTACCGTAAATAGTATTTCAAATCGTCAGAAAAAATTGTTCCATTCGAACATCGCTATCAGCATCGAAGTAGAATGAGTGAGAGAAAAAAAAACACCAAGAAAACTCTAATGATACGTCATTATATTTTTCCTATAAGTAATCTTAAGCTTTCCTTTAAAACGCTGATAAAAATATATAATAAATCATTGATAGCGTACTGAGTTACGGAGGTGGGAAAAAATGCTTAAAAGGCTGTAGGTAATGTTTCTACAGTTCCGGGAGGATATAAAAACTCAAAGAGAAGTGAAGGGAAGACTATTAACGAATAAAAAAATTTTTTGAGGGAAACGTAAGCAGATACCGGCTTTTTTTTTCGTTATCTTTGTAGAAGGAAACCGTGTTTTATATTAGTTTACTACTAGCGGAGCTCATTTTGAACGTACTTTATCATTTGACGGTTTTTAAACGCTTTCAGTCAAAAATTTGGCAACTACTTGGAAATTTACGACGATAATGGTAATAAATGAGACGTATCCGCGATAATTCAAATGATAAGTGCGCCCAACTCCTATGTGAACCATTTTCTTTATACACGCTACACCAATAATACGCCATGTTAAAAACAAAACAAAGCGATTTGCGTCGCAAATATATTTTTTTAATTTTTATCCAATTTCTTTGCAATATTTTCCGTTTTTCCGAGCTTCGTGAAATATTGATTCGGCAGTATCCAAAGACTTTTTCTACAAATGTGTTAATTGCTACACCTTTAAACCCACCATCGTGTTTGATATCAAAATATCGTTACTATGAAGCGTAAAGGTTGAAGATGGCTTTTCTCATTATGTTTGTCTTTTTCCGAAGGAAAAGATACTGACGTTTGATAACAAACTTCTCTTTAATTCCATTTTTCACGATCACACAAGTGAATATTGAAATTATTACATTTTTCCTCCTACCAGTAATAACTTAGTCAAAGGTTCTTCTATCTGTACCACTGTTTTCTCCGGGAAAAAATTATTTTTCTGGCCATCGGGCTGTGCTAAATGAAAAAATACTTCTCTGTTTAAAGTATCCCCTGATGTTTAAAGTAACTCCACATCACAGTTATTTATTTTGAATCACAAAAAAGTCATTTTTCGACAATGTTTTCATAACCTACGTTTCGAGTCTAAAATTTATTGCAAGCGCTGATTTCTTTCATCAACTTCACTTCAGCATTGGTTCCTTCAACTTAGATTGAGATTTTTCCGTGGATAAATTTTTAAAAAGTGACAAAAATATACAATTTTTTATTTTTTCTATTAATTGACGATCATAACTGAAACATGTCGAAAATGTCAAGTTGAATACTACCATCTTTTATTTTTTTGCAACATAGAAACCCTCGTTTCCATGAACAATTTGAATTTTTTTCTCCATCCTCATGAAGGAACATTATTATTATTCTACTCGTACCTTCCAATGAAAATTTGAAAATTTCGAAAAATTAGAAAAACCAACTTCCATATTGAAAATTATTCTCAAAATTGTTTTATTAAATATTCCATCTTTGAGCTTTTTTCCTTTTACGTAGGTAAGTAAAAAGTATTATCATCGATGAAATGAGTGGATAGTCAGTTTTCAGAATTAAATAAACTGTAGTAACATTAGCTAAACAAAAAACATATTTGAAAAAACCAAAAAAAAAAAAAGACACCACATAAAAATGTGTAAAAATTTTAAGTCACGTTTTGTCGTATAAGCGACAAAATTATTATATTTTTATTCAATATTACCAACATCTCTCGCTGTCCACGCGATTACTTCTCAAGTAAAATGATTTCACTATATAGAAAAACGTCCCTGGCAAAGGTAGGTACATAGATTCGACGTAAAAATGTCTCAAAACCAATATTTCGTCGGATCTGCAAAGATAAGCGGAATTTTTTATCGCTTCGAAACAGCCCAAAACTTCAACCCTTATTCGCACCGTAATCCTTAAATTACAGACAGAGGGGTTCGGTGATTTTCAGTTCATTCGTGTTCACAGTGTTCATATGAGCTTCTTTTAAAATCAATCATTTCGCGCACCATGTAATTCTTATCTTGAAATTGATACGTTTTGTTTGGACTATTTTTCTTATCACAATTTTTTCATAGCAAAAAAAGCGCTTTTCATCGACAATAACAAAATAGGAAAAATTTCGGTAACCATTTTTTAGAATAGTTTAAATGTGTATAGGTAGTCACTGGAAAAATTCTTTTGTTGAAGTTTTCTACATCATTTTCCGATATCAAGGTTAAACTACAATATAGGAGAGCTATCGATGGTATACATTTTAAGGAAAGAGAGAATTCAAATAAATCACCAAAGCTTGGAGTTGTTGATATTTTATTACCGCTAATCTACAATTTTCTCAGGGAAACTCGAATTTTCTTGTAAAGTCATAATAAAACTAACAAATAAAAATGAATTTTATTACAACCAATATCCCAATATTTCGTGGATCCTTATACTACACACGTGTATACTTGCATATACACCTATCTATACATAACAGATGTTAATACGATCTACGATCTGATGATATTCACAAACAATACTGACAGATGTTGAAAATGAATGTATCGATATACCTATGCATAGATACGTTATATGATTCATATCGATTCGATGTACCACGAAATTGAGCTAATCTATACACACCTGCGTCTAATTTAGGTTATACTTCAATAATCATCGTACAAAGCATAACAATCATCAATCAATCATGTCATCGAATAGGAGATCCATATAGATGAAAAATTTACGAAAAAATTCACTACCTAATTGCTAAAAAGCAAAAGTAAAATTCTTTGTTTAAGTCCAAGTACTCGCGATAAAAAGCAACTATGGCCACAAATAAGGAGGGAAAAAAACGCCATAATTATTTTCAAAAATTCCAACTCGCTGCCAATGCCACCGATATGGTCGTTCGATCAATATACTGCGAAGCATATAAAATACGTAGATAAGATTACCTCGTTCGTTGAATGCCTAAATAAAAAATGAGTGGCACCAAATAACTCTTCTATATTACCAACTACCTATAACTATCAGCACAAACTTCGATAAGAATAACAACCAAGAATAAGAGTAATGCTTCCAACGAACACGGTACCAATGACATTTACAGTATTGAAACAAGCTCACGCTAACCTTGTACACATTTGAATAACATTCAAAAACACATTTACACTTATACCAGTTCCAGCGTACGAATTGATTCCGTGGCAAAATGATGGCTTCTTTACATTGTGGCTGCGATATCTCATTAATAATGTAATTGCTTGGAAAAGAACATTACATAGTGTAATTACAAATTAAAGGTACAAGTTATTCACCAGGTAATTTATTTCTCTCTTGTAGTGTTCTCAACGAGGCATTTATCAAATCTGTCTATGTACGCGAAAAATATGACACCATAAGTGATAATAGATGACGTAATTGGAAGGGGGATGGTAATTTTCCGTCCTTATAAAATTAAAACTCTTTTTTGGAGAATTTTCGTTTAGCTGGTATTTATTAAAAAATAAATCGACACAAATAGCTTGTGATCTTTTCATCTGAAGATCTTTTTTAATAACGTGTTCCAAATTTACTCCAAAAAATTCAAAAATCAACTGAATCCGAAGCGCCATTTTATCAGGGCTCCAAAATCGGATGAATATCGCTCTTGGTTTTGGTTTCGTTTAGAACATGGGTTTCGGTTACGGTTTTCAAAAATATCGGTTTTACTTTCAGTTTTCGGTTACAGGTCTTTGATTTTGAAAAAGTCGGTTCCAGTTTTGGTTTCGGTTTCGGATCAGAACACGTCTAAAAATTGAATAAAAAATTTTCTAAAATTGTGAGAAAATTTCCAAAAATTGGAACTTTTTAGCTCTTCACAAATATATTTCAAGTAATTACGAAATTACCTATGATATTACTATAAACAATTTCATAATTACCTCCCTCTTTAAAAAAAATTAAAAACCCAAACCCGAACCGGGTAAGGTAAATGGGTTCTGGTTTTTGGTTTGAAAAGATTTCGGTTTCTGTTCCGGTTTTTCAATACGCTTTTTAAAATATCGGTTTTGCTTTTGGTTTTGGTCATGATTTTAAACAATTTTTACTATTTTTTGCAGGTTTCGATTTTATGTCCCGAATTTTATTCGTAGTTAAAACATTATTAGTTCAAAAAAATGTTAAAATCCGTCCAAACTATGTGACCTTAAGCGAGCGTATTTTTAAACCTTTAAAAAAAAGTTAAAGGAATTAAACAAATTAATTACAGATTACAAAACAAAGCCATAATAAAACTTCGCGAAAGCTCATATCGAATCTAAATTACTAATCAATCGTATAAACGAATTTACAAACCAATTCTTCATTTGCGATAGATTAAAACATAAAATGGTAGCTACTTTACACCATTCAACGAGTCACCTCACGATAGAATTTATACGTTTCCAGCAACGCACGCTCTCGACCACGCACTACAAGGTATTTGAAAAATTCTAAATAACGATTATTCCATCGCGCAAAACATCATTCGTGACAAATTGCAAAATCTTCAGCTAGCCATTAATTAAGGATGTTCAGGAAATCGTTTTTTTTTTTCGTGTTCTTTTTCCCCTATTTTGTGTTTTGTATCCTAATCAACACGTATTTTCACGTTTAGCCGCGAATACATGAACAGTGTTGTCTCTCATTAAATCGATAACAGGGAAAATTTATTTTACATTGATGTGGAACACACGATTGTAATATAAAAAATAAATAAATAAATAAATAAATAAATAAAGCATTGATAAACTGATCTACAGATACCACAAAGGTAATATATAACAAACTGACAAGTTGTTTGCTAAACAAAGATAACTATCATAAAAGTATTGCCGTGGATTTTTATATATATATAGTTATGTATGAGACTGTAAGGAGTAGATACGCGTTATAGACAAGTAGGTAAATAACTAAAGCAATAATTCGTATAGATAAGACATCATCAAGGTAAGCGCAGAATGGAAAAAAGCACGTGGGTGTGTACAATCATTGACTCGTACAAAAGGAGTTATTATTACTCGAACGAAAAATCGAATAAGCGTTACAATAAGAATCAAATTTTAATCGGTTAGAAAATAAATAAATGAAAATTGGATACGCTGGTACTCGTATTATCACCGTAACCTTTACGGGCACATACGCTCGTGTATACTTGCATTGGGCGGAGATAAATTTTCTCACCCGCGCCTCACAAGCTTTTACGATTTTGTAATCGATACGCAAGCAAAAGGTGACGATCAACGTAATAAAATCTTTTTTTCAAACCGTTAACATTGAAAATGATAACATTTTAATTACTCCGAATGTTAATTACGCCGCGACGGGCATACCCGTACTTTCACTCGTTCCTTCCGCCCGCGCTTCATTCTTTATCTGACGACTCTGCGCACCATTACCGGTACCATTGGTTGATGGAATTACTTCAACGAACAGGTAGTAGGTTAGGTACCACGCGACCATACATTATTCAACGTGGTCATCACTTAGCTTTAAGAACCATTACCATATCTATACTTCGCCAAGCACAACTTGTTTTCGACCCGCATCCTTTTTTTAGCAGCGATTTTATTTTTCGGCATTGTCATAATAATTTCAACAGATTACCGCGATAACCATCGTCGGTGGAATTACTACAACTCCGAATTGCTTCGGATGCTTTGCGAATGCTTGAAATTTTATTTGATCGTAATCCGGATTTACTCGAGTATTTTTTTTTCTATAATTAATTCAAATTAATTGAGTTGGAAATATTTCGGAAATGATTTTAGAAATATCGGAATGCGTGAAAAAATTTCGATAATTTTTAGCACAAATTTTCACTTGATTTTTATAGTACGAAAAAAAAACACCACGAAAATATAACTTGAATTATTTTATTAAATGGCGAAAATTGCTGATAACTAAAAAAATTGAAATAACTTTCAAAAAATGATACATTATTTAAACGATTGCAAACCGCCTATGTCAACAGGTAATTTTCAATCCATCGTTCATATTGTCAACGTGATACGAGAGTTTAGGAAAATTAAGCGTTAAATACTGAATGAACGGCAATTACTTAGGCAACTTATTGAACATGAAAATTTTTTCGAGAAAAATCACTCGACAACTATATTCAATAAATGGAATTCCAAAATGAATTGCAAATGAATGTGAAAAATTATAGACTTGGATTTGAATTTTTGGGAGTGGAAATGGAATTTTAGAAAGTGACTTATTTCTGTCGATTTGAAAAAATAACTACAGATGAATGAAAATTCCTTCACCTTTCCAGACCGACCTTCCGAAATTCAAAAATTCCGGTGTCTAATTAAAAAAAATAATCTAATGAATCAAATTTAATATCCATCTTGAAAGGGTAGCAGTAATTTTGAGATTAAAAACATCCCCTCCCCCAATCGTTAGTATACGCAATAATTTCTTTTCCTACAAAGTGAGGTGTTTTTTTTAGGGTTGGAAAGGAAAATTTTCTTTTTTCCCTCCTCTGGATCTGAGCCTGGAAAAACAATGCAGCGTTCTCGTAACAACTGCAGGAGCCTCAAGAGAAATTTAGGAGCTAATTTAGTTCGCGATAAATCAGACTTAGTGCTGCCCCCCTCCGGTCCCCTAGGGCGAAAAATCTCGAGTTTTCAAGAAAATAAACTTGAGATTTTCTTAAGATGTCAAACCAACAATAGGGGTATCATTTTAAAAGAATTTTTGAACATAATAATGGCAACAAGTGATCCCCTAAAGTGAAAAAAATCGTAATTACGGTAAACATTATAAAAATTAAAAACTCAAAATACTGTTTTTTAATAAAAATTTTGCATTTTTTCTTGAGATTTCCTAGATTTTTTTCAAGATTTTTCAAAATGTTGAAAAAAACAGGTATTTTGGAAAAGAATGAGAATTCTTGGGATTTCTAGGAAATTCTTGGTAATTCTTAAGATTTCTTGAGATCATGAGACATTCTTACACAACGTTGAAAAATAAAAGAAAATTTTTGAGGGTTGGCAATACCGGTGAGACTCGCTGGAATTACCACAGAAGGTTGGTATTTTTGGGGGATTTTTTGATTTTAGAATTTTTGCAATGTCGTTATACTTGGAGCATTACAGCAAAAGATGTTTTATCCTTAATTCCTGAAAAAATTAGTACAGTGGAATGAAAAATAGATTCCGCAAAATAATTGATTTTCTTTGTCTAATGAATCATTTCCGATTAGGTAGGTGTACTGTGCATTAGTCATCGCTGGTTGGAGTTGAACAAAACATCCGAGAATCGTTTTACGATAGATAATTACCTACGTTTATACGAAAAAGATCCCGAAAAAAATTATTCAATTTAAAATATCACTGAAAAAATATATAAATCTAGGAAACTTCTTATATTCAATTTTAAAATTACCGATAAATGAACAAATGAAATTGACATTTCAAATGCAAAACTGTGATGTTAAAATTATCAGAATACATAATTATTTTTCTTTACTTGATGTGACGTATTCGAAACATGTAAATTGTAAACCGACGTAAACTTGGTAATATTTTCAATCAATCGTCAAGTATACTCACCTGAAACAAAAATAAAAATAAACCATGAAATTTTCATTTGTTAACGTTTTACGGAAAGCGTAGGTACATTATTTTTATTAAAAAACCATAATGAGAAGCGATACTCCAAAACCGCTTTTGTTCATTTTTTTCAAAATGCTTTTTAATGGCGCCATTTGGGGAAGAATTTTGTAAACTTCGATCCTGCCTTTCCTATCCACCCAAATACAGCGCGATTCCCATGTAAAAAGCTAGTTGAACTCACCGCTGCCAATGTAATGTAACCACACGTGTACCAGGTTTTTTCCTTATCCCGTAGAATTTTTAAAAGTGGACAGGACCGTTTTGGAATATCGCTCCTCATATATAATGTAATGTGAACTCTTAGGATTATCATCCGGATTAATTTCGAATCGCCGAATGAAAAATCACACAAGGTCAGAAACAATCCAAATTGCGAAGGAAATAGTTGTCAAAAAATATATTATTAGAAGGGGATAACTATTTGACTTCCATCCGTTATGTAATTATGAAAGCCAGATAAAAGGGTTCGCCTTATAGCGGCGACATTATTAACATAGGGGAGCTGAGATGCTGGAATATGACAAGGCACAATTCCGGATGTTCAAACGGATACACCATAAGCAGGTTGAATGATATAAGAGCACGATGAAGGATTAATTTTCGAACAGCAAAATGGCCTGTTCAACAGCTTTGACGTCGTTTAGCTTATCGAATTTCTGCATAAAATCGTAATTTTCCTGTGACACTTGAACAACAAAACGCTTCGACGAATAAACGCGTCCTTTGTGATGACTCGACGATAAGAAAATATTGTCGTTTTTTTCAACTTGGTGAAATTTCCCGACGGCTTAGACAAAAACGGGTGCTCATTTCGACGACACCAATCCATACAAAGAGCAACTCGACAGATTACTTTTTTAAAACGTTAAGAGAGCCAAAATATAAAGTCGAACGCGATAAGGCTGCGTTGATTTGCGTATTTAAGTATCGGTGAGTAGATATTTAAAAAAAGAAATAAGCACATACACCCTCATCTTGGGAGATACTCGAGCTATGCAACCTGATAAACATGATAACTTCGTAGTTGACTCGAAAATGATCAACCTTCAATTCCAGACAAAGCACGTATACAAGATCAACACTTTGAAATCATTAATTTTCGCATGAACCAAGAAGATACACATCCCTACTGTAAACTGGTCTTCTTAATTAATTTTTCTTTTTTTTTCACTTCGCATATTCATCCAAATATCTTACAAAATTTCAAAATATGAACTTTTTTGGACGCAAATTACTCGCACTTTTCAAATCACAGTGGCAAAATTTCAACTACGTCCGTGAATGTTACGAAATTCGTTTAAAAGTTGAAAAAATCTAGATTTTTATCACCCATTCATACTTACTAGAAGGAAAAAAATCACTCCTCTAAAAATGTCATAATTTACACCCTTATCTGGAAAAAATTTTACCGACGTTTATCCCTGAAGACGGAAAAACAAAATATATTAATATTAAACTTTTAAAAATAGAAGTTTTAATCTCTTGGAAAAAAAATATCTTCTGATGGTAAAAATTATACGAAACTGTTGCCTTAAGCTGGTTATTTCCTCTTCTAATGCAGCATTAACTTTTTTTTCTAAGTAAAATAAAAAAGTAACAGATAAGTGTTTATGAACTAGAGGGGCGTTTCTAATCGAGAATTGCCATGTCTTCTCTCTTCGCGGTTTATTTTCAAGAATCTAACCTTTTTTTTTTCAAAAGTTGCATATCATTTCTAAAATAGGTACGTAATTTTCTTTGTTCTTTTATCAATTATGGAAAGTACGTAAATCCAAGTACGGAAAATTGGTTTGATAAATACGATTATCAGATGACTGCGGCACGATATGATTCACACGAAACAAATTAATTACTCGATTTGAAACTTTTATCGTCAAACACCTTACTTGGAAGTAAAAATTACGCTTCGAGAATCTGACCGACGTGACTATAACTGAAAAAGTTTTTTCGTTGGAAACACGCGGTGGGCGCAGATATGCAAATATTGCATGATAAATTTAACATTCGACGTAATTGTACGTCTCGAATCATATCATTAATGATAAGGGTTACTCCTAGTTCGCGTAACTTCTCAATGCTAAACGATAAAAAACGGACATTCGTCGCAATATGCATCACCAACCCCTGCCCCCATCGAGCCCAACCCTTTTTCGATATTTTGCTTATATCCGAAATACTCGATCAAAAAAAAAACTCATTACGAAAGCATCGTCTTGTACGCGAAGGAAATTTAATAAAACGCGTCAAATACAAGTGAAAAATTTTCCGATTTCCAGCGACGAAAATACGCCGTTCGACGGTACTTTCGTCGCGAAAACTTGAAACTGAAATAAATTTAACAACCTGTTAAAAGTAAAACGATTAGTTATCCTCGTTTTATTTCCAGTAAGCCGTCAACTTTTCTCCTTTCCTGTTTTCCGTGGTTACTTCATTGTAAACTTATACGCGACGACTTTTAACGCAGTATCTGCTAAAGTGAAAAATCCCGCCAATGATATTGACGAGGAGAGAAAAATTTTGGCCAAAACTTATTCTCATTGCGTATTCAGCTCAGATCTCTTACGGTTCATTTCGTCGCGTTAAAACCAGATGAGAGTTATACATTTTCGTTAATATAATAAAGTTTTCACGATGGGAGTGAACTTTCAAAAGCGCACAATTTCTAAAACTTATTCGACTTTTCGTTATCACTTCCTTTAATCGGCACGATTTCCAACTTCCTCCCTTTTAACCGAATACTTTCAAGACTTACTTATTATGTACGTGTACGAATAAACCAAATCATGTTTATACATTTTTCGACATAGAATATTCCGCGTATATTAAAAAAATAACAAAAAAATACAATATTGTTAATTTCTTATCAATATTAAATCAGAAATATTTACTATCGTATAAGCATTGTTCCAACACTTCACAATGTACTCATAAGAGGTACCTTTATTTATCGAATCTCGGAAAACTATTTTAATTTCTTAAACCAACAATTTTTCCAAAATCTTCAAATTGTTGGAAAACTTGCACGGTATTTTTTCCTATGAAATGATTTTTTTTAAATAATAAAAAAATATTGTGTTTCACATTAATAAAACAGCATCAAATGATTATTATATATGTATATTCAGGGCTGTGCAAAGATAATCCGGACCCCGAGGAAAGATTATACGGACTCCCCCTTCCCAATTCAATGATTTCCAGAAGATGATCGATCACTAACATATCACTGTAGAAATATAACAGGGGGCTACATCCTCCCCCCCACCTGTACACCTTTTTTCCTGTACACCAATTGTTCAAAGTTAAGCAAGATAATAAGGGTACAATACCTCAAAAACTGCTATGGTACTTCCGATTTTTTTTAATTTGGGTAAGGAGGTGCAAAAATGTCGAAAATTTGGTTTTTAAAGCATAACTTTCCTTCTATGGAACCAAAAAGGTTCAAATTTTGGATTTGAGGTTTAAATAGGATTTAAATAAAACTACTATTTGAAAATTTTTATACTTTAATTTTAGCACCTCCCCCCCAAAAAAAATTTGGGTCTTTTAAAATCAAACTTTGCCCTTTTCAATAGTACACATTAGTGTTAAGAGTTGATCAAGAGCTTTCTATTAAAAAAAAAATCAGCATCTTAACTATAATAGGAAAAAATAAATGAAAACTGGTGGAACTTCTATGCGCCTTACAATAAGTATGGATATGCACGAAGTTGAATTTCGTTACCCTTGAAATGTAACGCTTTTTCGAGACGATTTCGATTTATGTGTCAGACTAAAGACATGAAAACGTCAAAAAGATTACACATACCGTCTAATAATGATTTTTGATGCTACGTAGCAGTTTAGCTCAAGTGAAATCTGTGACCCTCGACCATTTCCCAGCCTATTCAAATCAGTTAAACCATTTTTTCAAATTTTTAATATCCCACCTTCCTATTATACTACTGTTGGTAGCATGAAAATTTAATAATTATTTTTCAACGTTAAAATTATTAAAATACCAATTTTAATAAACTGTTTCTGATGACAAGAAGTATTCCCTCGAAATATACCTCTTACCTTTCGTTAGTGAGCAACGAGATGTGAAATTTTCCGAGTTTCGAAATACTTCATTCTCTTTAAAAATAATTCGATAAAGAATAAAATTCTTGGAAATTCTAATCGATTATCAACGCGATAAAAACAGTTGTTAAGGAAAGGCGATAATTTGTCATTGAATAAGATGCTGATAATTTTTGTCGGTCAGGTAAATGATATATTTCAAGATATTACAAGAAATGGGCAAAAGTCAACGTATATTTTTCCGAAAGACATTAAAATAAAGTAGTTTTGCTTATTCTTTTGAAAATTGAACAAAAAGTAGGCCAACTTTTCTCAACGAACGGTAACAATTTTGTACTTTCAAATTATTGAATTAACTAATTATCGCGTCGCGTCGTCGTAAAGTAATTAAAAAGTAAATCTCAACTCGTCAAATTAATACCACAGTAGTGTCAGAATTTCAACAGCTTTCGGCAATATACCTTTTTAGCATCAAAAAACAATACCTTTACGTGTAAAAAAAAAAAACAGAATCTGTTAAAATTCAAGATAACGTTATATGGTTGTTTAATACGTATTTTCTTTTGATGAAAGATATTCGATATCGAAACTAAAATGTCGGTTTAAAGTCGCGCCGAGGGGTTTTTTGGGGGTACCAGACACTATACGCAGGGCTGAAATACTAAAGATAAAAGAGCTCGCTTTATCTGTCCTTACAGTAACTAGTTGTGTAAGTCTCCGAGAGAGGAGAATAGAAAGAACCGTACAGATAAGACTGTATGATGAATAGAATCGAAGGAAAGCGGGGAAGCGGGGCATCCAAAATATATTCTGGCTGACGCCCATATCAAGATTATTTGCTGCACGACCGACAGATATATCAGATAGCGTTGCTAAGTTACGAACCTAGAAAGTTATCTATAATTCTAATCGGTTTTTATCTTCTACATCTATCAGCGTTCGGAATGCCAGTCCACGGTTCTGGGCTTTGTCATAATTTCGTGTATAATTTTATATATATATATTCGACTCTTATTATACGTTAACCCTGTAAGATATAAAGGTATTTAAAAATCATTTTAAATTGAAATTGATTTTTATTTGTCTATTGTGAAAAAAAAAAACGAAAAAACATAAAGCACTTCGATCCAGGTGCTTGTGTGTCTTCAAATACAAAATTTCATACATATACCTAATTTTCCGGACGAGTTTTTATTTTTTTCAAATACGAGTATAAGCAAGGCACGTTAATCACGTACGTAGTGATTCTCATAACTCATTTATCGAAATACGGTGGCATACTATAGTACTCCAATGTTGAAAAAATTTGCTCAAAAATCAAGGATACCAAAAAATTCGATGCAACTTTTCGCATCCAAGATCAACGACCATCGAAAACACCAACAATTCAATCACCATATTTATAATAAACTTGAAAATGGCGAGAAACTCATCACACAAATAAACTGTTGAAATCGCTGACGTCAATCAACATATCTATAATTCAAAATTATCGCCAGATAATTGTTATTATCAACGTTCAAATTTCTCAGCAAAACACATTAAAATAAAATTTTAGTTTATTGGCCTTCTTCTTCCAATTAAGAAATCACAGCGATAAACGCTTAGACTGAAATAAAATCAGCGGGTCGATTGTTTAAAAGCAGACGATAAAAAGGCGATTAACACGTTAACGTAACGTGCACTGATAAATGTAAACAAATATTGATTATGATGATAACATCGAAGAAGTTATGTGTAGAATTTCCTTTTGTACGTCTACAAAACCCATCATTTTGTCGAAGCCTCAACTACTGTGCTAAGTTCAAAAAAAAATCACACCGAATAATGCCTATTACTGGGTTATTGAAGTATGGCAAAAGTATAAATTTTTAATCGCTCCGTTCGACTTTCACTTTATCAATATTTTTGCACCCGAATTTCCCAATCGATAACGCAACACGCTATCGAATAATAAATTCCTCAGATTCGATCAATTTTCGAATTTTTCCAATTTTTGTGAAAAAAATCAACAATTTGTAAAATGGCTAGTTTACTCAAGCGTTAAGCTGCATATACGTAAGACGCTAGGGGCGAATTTCATACTTGGGCACATTTAGTAAGATCGATCGTAAAGGTAAATCTTTTCTATGAGGTATGTTCTGTCTGAATTCTTTCGATAAAAGCGTACTACATAAAATTACACATCAACGCCTTGGTAATCGTAGAAGCCGCACTTCATCGTAATATAACTCTACCGGGGTCCTCGACGCGGAAATAACATTGATTCGAGTTGGTTACGAGGGGAATTCTTTAGTCGTCAGAAATTAACTGTTATTTCGAATAAAAATTTGGAACTGATTTTATTTGACGCAATAACGTGCAAAAAAGCGAATTCCAAAAAAAAACTTTTTTGTTTAATTCATAAATGTTACTAATTCGACATTCAATTTGAAAAAAATAAGAAATTACGTCACCTTGTAATATACGAGTAATAAAGAAATATCAAAACATTTTACATAAGCCCCCCCCCCCTAAAAAAACCTTACAGATAAAGCAAAAAAACAGCTCATCATTTCGTCAAGGGGAAAAGCCTGATAACCAGGTGTTGCGTAATTAAAATTCAAATCGGCGTAAATTCGGTGCAAATTTGCATTCGTAATCAGAGAGAAGAAATTGCGCTGAAGTTCGACGACAACAATTAGTAACACCCTGTTCCATCAACACCAACACAATACACTCAAGATAACAGGTATATGCTGTATAATGCATCATTTTGTATTATCTATAACGCAGCTATCTGCACATTACATGTTACCATTCTACCGGTACATTTATTTTAAGCTTTCCTTCTTCTATCTACTCTTTTAAAATTTCATTCTGTTATCAGTTTCCTTTTTTACTTTACGCGCACGGTTCATTCATCATAAAATAATACGCTTGACGAATAAAATGAGGTGGAAAAAAATTCCACGCTTTCCCTCTTCGTTTATTCGAAGCCAAAAAAATTCAACCTAATGTGTTTTTGAATTCAATTTTAATTTCGATCATCTATCTAAGTATCTACCCCTCGAATCCAGCATAAGGTATTTTTTTTCATGTTTTCATTCAATACCGTAATTCTCATGCATTTAGGACTTAATTAATCGGAAAATAATTTTCTTTTTTGTCGATTCTCATTTCAATGCTGTTTATTTTTACAGCCACGTTTGTACTCGAGCGTGAAAATTGATTACACGACTTTATTCGTATACTTACTCGACAATCAGTCCGAGGCTACTTGAATATTTAATTAAATGAACATATCATTCGATAAGGTTCAGTTATTTTGCCAGCAGTTTTCCACGAGGCGATTTTAAACCGCCGCGTTTTCTTGGTTACGCGGAATTGATATGCTTTTAAATGAACCAATACAGGTACATACTACATGAGACATAACCAATAAATTTTAATTTGGTGTGTTTACTTTTTTGAAAAACATTTCAAAAGTCGCGCATATTTCCCAAAAAACAAGCATTTCAAATTTTCGAGGACGTCTTTAGAGACAGAAAAAAATTCAGGATTAAGCGTAAGAAAAATTACACCAAGTCCACGAAGTCATAGAAATTCATCAAAGTCTCCGATTATTCGATAATTTATCGAAAATTAAATCCTTAAATCTTCGTAGAAATTTTTTTGGCTACATTACAGACTTGGGAATTCATCTTATATCTATTAACGAGTGATTTATGTCGATCGATATGCTGCATAATGTTAATGGCTCGTAACAAACGAAAATTTTGTAAGTATAATCTGGAAAATCGGATAAATGAGAAAACCGGAAAAATAATGGAGCAGTGGCATTTATCTTCTTGTTTCTTTCTAGACGCGATTTAAATATTTTATGTTTTAAAGTAGAATTTTCCACGTAAAAAATTCCTATTAAAATTACAAATAAAACGAAAACACACAACAAATGTATAACTATAAAAATATTTGGATAAATTTAATATTAGTACGAGTTAATATCGTCTCATATAATCATGATCTTCGCAGAAATTAAAATAATCTCTGGTACATTTGCTTATCGTCATCGTCTTCAGTTCCGGAGTATGTTAACGTTTCATAATGAATAAGAGAAACTTTGGGGAAAAATTATATTCACAAAAATAACAAAGGAAATGTCGCAAGTGTTAATTTCGGATTTTGACGAAACTTAGATGTTTAGGAAGAGGACGTCGAAAAACTCCCAAAACCAAATTTTCAGTGGCTAGCTAAAAATTTGGTTCTGGGGGGTTTTCGATGTCCTCTTTCTAAACATCCAAGTTTCGTCAAAATCCGAAATTAACACCTGCGACAGTTCCCTTGTAAGCACAGAACTACATAATTCAGTTCAGGACTGTTTTAAGACTATTAGAATGACTTCTCTACATTAAGCAACCTATATTTATATGAAAACAGGGCTTTAGAATTTGAACGGAGTAAGAAAAAGAAAAGAATTATTTTGAAAGATTTTAGGAAAAAATAAACAAGATATTAGTAGATAGATTTAGAATGGTTCAAAGTATTTGACAATCAGGCACAACCAGAAGGGAGAAGGGGGATTTTCCTCCGGCCCGGATTTTTTAGGGACCTACGTACGTTTTAAGCCCTTGTAAAAAAATAACGGGCCCTTTGAAAAAAATTACCAGCCCTAGGAAAAAATGTCGGACCCTTTCAAGGGAAGGCGGTCCGTATAATTTTTCCCGAGAGCCCGAATTTTCTCTGCACGGTCCTATTGACAATATAATAAAATAAATAAGACAATTATTAACAGATAAATTTGGAACGGTTCAAATGTTCAAAGGTAAGAAAAAGTTAGGTCATTAACAGTACGTGAAATTTGTTTTTTTTTTAACAATTCCTCAAAATAAGCTTATTTGAGAATATTAAACCTCAACATCTTAGTTTCACTATCTTGGTTTGCCTTCAATCGGTAAATTTCACAAATCCAATGTTCATACGACGAGAAATATTAGTCAAATTGTCGATAAAACAAAAATTCGAGTCACCAACCAAACCACTACAACATGGAAAATTTCAGCAAATCCGTTTTCTCGTGCACGAGGCCGTACAGATGAAATTTTATTTACATTCAAGCATCCCATAAATTTATAATTCCTCGGCGTTTGCATGAATTAGCGCGTCACAAACAGTAAAAAACAAAGCACGTGTTAAATGAAGCGTAAAACCATAATTTCATAACAATATTAAGAAATTTTCTCAACTTCTAATAAAATTCAGTTGCGTTCAAGTGTGAATTTCTCCTTAAAATAGGTATAATATATACATGAATAAACTGGAACGATTTTATTCATGTACGTATATATGGCGAGGACGTCGACGACGCACACACCAACGCAAGATAACAGCAGCACATATAGCAGCTATCTACAGAAGCAGTAAAATACTTTCTTTGATAAGAGCTGGTACACTGTGTTATGTTAAAACTCGTAAACGTTGCCAACTTTGATACACTTCGCGATAAAAACAGTACCAGCCACGGAGTAACATTATGAAATCCTTTTACTATTCTACACCCCCTATTGTTTTAACCCCCTTTAAACAAATTTATACGATCGATAGTTCGAAAACTACCAATTTTTGCGTGGGTACCGTTTAATTTATCCAAATATTAGAAAGAATTTCCTACACTACTGATAATCATCTTCGATACACGGTAATGGAAAACTTCCTATTTGTATCGTATACGCCACAGCCAGCGCCACCGTAATCCGTAATCGAACCTGTAATCGTTTGTGTTGCTACTTTATAAAATCATCGTTTTTGAAATTTCCCCATTTCACGTATTTCATCACCTTATTACCCCACCACCGTCTCGACTCGGAAAAGATACCATACGCGTTCCCGTTCCCTATCTGGAAAAATAATTATTCAAATTTCCACCAAATGAGCAACACGATCGTATACGCGCACAGTGTGATCTTGCATTAGAGAATTTTTATTCGGTGATGTTTTTAATATTTCTTAGATCGAAGATAACGAAGCTGTTGTACATTTCACTTAATTACGCTATATATTTTTTTTAAATTTTAATTCAGCCATTTTTCTTATCTTGTATATATCTTCATTGATTTAATGGTCGCGTATCGCTTAATCGTTGGCTTCTCCACACTCATGATCGTTATTCTGGTTTCGATATTCAAGACAAATTTTAGAAGCTTTTCATACCGTATCTAATTAACCACTACGACGTAATAATATTCCGCGATATAAACGAGAGATACGTATTACTACAGCATGCACACACATACAAATAAATGAAAAACACCAAAAATTAAAAATCTTTACATTTCACTTCGCACGTCGCTCATTTTTTAAATTGACGATTTTGTTTCCTTCTTAACCCCGATAAGAGCAATTTTTTGGTACGTTATCGATTTAATCTAGAAAAAAATAACTTAATTAACAAACTTATCATCGCCTCCAATCGATCATTAATATTATACCAAATTTCACGATAAGGAATCACACGCGCAGCAATAAGCTGCATGATCCACTTAGTGGAGTTCTATAGAGAAAAATAAAATCTCTTGGAGGTTACCTTAATTGGTTAATAACACGATAATGTTCTAAATTTAATATTCAACTTTGAATAACAATACGTGGTAGTTAACTATTTGAAAATTAAAACTAGCCAGATTTTCAAACCATGATAAAGCATCGAATCATCTAAAAACGTAGATTTACTATTCATTTCAATAATTGTTATCAAAAAAATCATATATTGAAAATCTATTGAAAAATTATAAGACAAAACTCATACGACGGAAAATTACTACGAAAAACATTACTAAACGCTTGAAAAAAAAGTTAAACATTCGAGGCAGTTCTTAACACTTCTTACAAGAGCCGCCTTAATTCCGTTTCCACGATTAAAATCACTTGCAATGCTTCAAATGGTAATTACATTTGAAAAATCTAAACAAAAGTGAGGTTTGGAAAAAAAAACAGAATCATGTAGAGCCTCATTAACATAATAATGAATGTAAAAAATTCCAGCCACTAATCTGATAATACCTTATAACAAAATAAAAGAAAAAAAACACAGAGATACAGATAACATCAATTTGTTCGCCGGTTATCAAGATTATACATTTCTGGTTAAAGTTAAAAGACAGTACAACCATTAATTGCAATACATAAAACGCGGCCAACTTATTGTTGAAAAAAAAGTACACATGAAGAACGAAACCGTTTAGACGTTAAAGACAGATACAAAATGATAAGAATTTTTCGACGTCGGAATTCATACCTAAAACGTGAAAATATGAACGCGATTTTAATTTAAAACAATTATTCGGTCGTTTGAAGATACTGGCGTTGAATGATGAAACGACGAAAAAAAAACTACTAAACTGGTTCGCAATGTTTTCGATGCATAAAGACTTTATATCGTCGCTAATGATTGAACTCTTGTATTTTCACCGCTTGTCTCCCTCCTCTTCGTGCCAACCATAGTTTTTATTGAAAAAAACGTACACCATACATCTAACATAAAATTACTTCGGTTTAAAAGTACAAATAGCGAAAAGCATTAAATACAGCTGCATGTACGAATTTAGTGACAACCGCTAGAATTCACGGACGGACCAAAACGGGAGAGTAGGGAGCAGCTTGCCCCCTAAGATTTTTTTTTTCACTTACAGTTGGGAAAATCTGAATATTCGACCAAAAGTTGGGAAAATTAAGCTGTCGTACTTGTTTATATATTAAGTAGCAAATGCACTTTTTACGGTAAATTTTACAGAAAAAACTCGAAAATTTTTTCTCTTGCTCTATTCGGGTAATTTTCACAAACATATCTTGGCTATGGCCCACTAAATCGAAAATCGTCACGAAAAAACGTCACAAAAGTGTCACGCGGTTGTCATGTTAATCGCTGTAATGGTGAAGTGTCATGCTAATGCATGATAATCTTAGTCTTTTTACGTCATTCGTAGATGACATGTCATTATTATGGTGACATACTATGATCATGAGTTATATACTACTGCATAAATCATTATCATTGGTTATGTTTGACATTGATAAGTAATGACTAGTTATAATAATGTCATCGGAATGGTCAAGTGGCATGATGATGAGTGACATCTGATCATGCCTTGGTGATGTTGAATGACATGTCATGGAGATATCTCATGATCATGTTTGACAATATTCGTGAAAAATAATAATCATTGAAATTTGATTTTTAAATGATAAATTCAACGTAAAATGTAATGAGGTCCTAATTGGGGGGTCATTATGAAGAAACTATGGCCAGGTAAAAAAAATATCAAAAAATTAGGGAATTTTGAAAATATGAGTTGGGATTTTCATCGATTATGCCCCCTTAAAAAATGCTTTTGGTACGTTTCTGCTAGAATTAGAATCAATCTATGCTTTGGTACTCATTGGTTGCGTTAGCAATTGGAATTTTGGAATCCTAAATCTCAAAATTTACCTCCCCACTAATCCAGCGCGGTTTATGGTTCGAATTCATATCGCGTGTATTTTAGTAGTTAATAAACCCTCATTTTACAAAAGTTACCGATAAAAAGTCGACTACAGAGCAACAAAATAGATTACTGTCATCCAACATTTAACATAACCGCTATAAAAATGATTTGTGAGAGGTATTTTTTTTCATTACACAGCTTAAAATCTCAAAATCTCGCACAAACTTAAAGACAAGAAAAAAATATTACATCTGAAATATTCCTGATAAATTCTGCGACCGTTTGACATACAACTACGTCATACTACATAGGCCACCCTTCCCCCTCTACAAAAAAAACGAAAAAAACAACTATACTACAAAAAGATAAGACGCAAGGAATAATTTCGTCATTAATTTTATTTCATCTAATTACTCCGTCGGTGACATTATCTATAAATGAGCTTACGGGTTCCCCCATTAAAACATTATCAATATAGGCTCTCTTTTCACACAAAGCCACCTTGTTTCCGTTCAATGACGTCACTTTTCCGTGTTAACTTATCAAAAAGGACGCTTTCCACCGATTATATTAATGTATATTTGTTGTTTCACGTGTAGTTTTTCTGCTACGGCCCAGAGTACATCCAGAGAGACAGCAATACTTCAGATATGATGGCCCATATAAAAACCATCAACTGGTATCTAATTCGAGTGCTAAAGCTGTTCGCAGGTACATAACGTGGAGTGAATTTTGCAAAAACGGAAATCATGCGGCATTAAAAATACTAGTAAAACCGTAATTTATCCGATTGATACATTGTAAGTAAAACTGACAATAAAAGATAACTGGTTAGTTTTAGCGAAAGAAAAAAAAAACCAAGAGAAACAAATCGACGTCTATCATACATTTTAAAACATGCTTTTTGAATTAAGATTCACAATTTTAACTTATGCATGGGTGTTTATATTGCTCGAAACTTTGTAACTATCCTTGTCACTAAAGCAAAAACGTTTTATAAAATTCATCTTTATCTTTGGTATCATACATAATGCGAAGCATGAACCAAGTTTCTAGAAACAAAGTGGCATTTACGTTGAATCATGTAAACAATTTCGCTGTTTTCCAGTTTTTCAATCGTTGAGGTTCGTAAGAAAAATTCAGTCATAAATAGTGGTTTAGTAAATTAACAAAATACTTGGAAAACATTTTCACAAAAATTAAAATCTATACAAATCGAGCGAAAATAAGTAGAAACTTGGATGGAAATGCAATTTTCGCGAAAAAAAAAGTACAGAAGAATCTCCTCAACGTCACATGGAAATGCTTCACGCGAAATGTTAATGCTCTATAGCTCTCTATCCCTCTCCCACATTCAACTGAGGTTTAATTCTTTACTCCCAAGTAAATCTCGCACTTTTCAAGAATTATTTCAACAACACGTTGTTCCACTTACACGATACAATATTTGAAAAAAACAATGAAATTAAGATTTTTATAGAAAATGAAACGCAGGCAGGGCCGGCGAAAGCCAATTTGGGTCTTGGTGCAAAATTTTGCAGATTCCAAACTTTTTTTGACATATTTTAAAAATTCTCTCACTCTTTAGTCTTTATCACATGTAAAAAAAGGGACCCAAGTATAAGAAAATGTTTATTAAACGAAGATATCTGCTAAAAAATAAAAATTACAAAGAAGCTTTTCTAGATTTTTATGAGGACTACTTTTTTTTTATGATTTGTAATTTTTTTTTCAAAGTTTCGTAATTTTGAGCCCCAGACCCTAACTCACCAGACCAACCCTGACGAAAATTGGCGGGCCTTTCGAAGAATTGCGGGCTCGGTGCAAACGTACCTTTGGCACCCCCTCTCGGCGGATCTGAACACAAGAAAGGAAAGTTGAAGATGTTTATCATGTCATCCATTTCCCAAAGGGAAGCAGTACACTTCGATTACATCAATTTTCACGAAATCGAGAGAGAGACGATGCGACGTCAAGGATGATACAATTGACAAAATTCTACGAAGAAATATGCTAAATGACGATGAATATATATTTTTGAAAAAATGACGGAATCGCGAGAAAAGGCTTTTTATAGGTGGATGATTTCGCATACGATAACCGAAGCTAAGGCGTTGACATGTTTGAATGGAATTTCATATGAAGTGGACCATAGCATCAGTGGAGAATTTGAGGGATTTCCCAGTAGGAAAGTTTTATCATCAGAGCAAAGAAAAAGAATTTAGAGGAAAAACGAAGTTACATGGGATTTCTAGATATTTAAAAATTATGTTTTTTTTTCAGTTATATTTTAAATTTCTTTAAAAAAAAGAGAATAAAAAAAAGTATCATCTTCTACTTAAAATTACATTAAGAAAAATATAATTAAAAATACAAAACGTAATTTTTTAAACATAATTACATTTTTTGAAAAAATAAATGAAAATAATCTTCACCATACCTTTATTCCGAGGAATAATTTCAAGTTCAGCAGCAAATTGCATATCTCGTTTGTTAATCAGCCCCCAAATCGAACTGTGAATCACTTGTAATACTTAATATTACAAAAATTTGTTAAACTTTGAGGATTTATAATGTATATAACAGGATTTTTTGAAGCCCACTATTTGAACAAAAAAATCTAAACGTTCTTAGCAGGATAAAGTACCACTAGAAGTACTTTTCGATGACAATTCCTCAATATGAAACAATTCAACATATACATACGTGCGATTGTATGAACGATAATACATAAAAATTACGTTCACATTTTGATAAACACGACTACAAAGATTTCCAAGAACTTATTACACTTAAAATATTAATGATAAGATATCTGATTATAGTACCACCAAATACATATAAATTCACAAAATCGATAACTTATTTCTTCAAAAATCATCGTATTTTCATCATTTCCATAAATTTTTTCTTCGAGATAAAATTACTCTTATCGATAAAAACGAAAAAAAAACTGTTATTTTTCGTCTTAAAATTATCACACTTTTTTTTAAGAAAAAAGAAAAAGAGTTCGAGTTGATTAAAAATCATAACGCGTTATTCAATCTAAATTAAAAAATCGTATGAGAAATACTATACGAAGAAAAAAAATAATGCTCTGTTTTCTGAATTTAAACAATGAATAATTAAAAATTATTTTCGAATACATTATAATCCATCTTTTGGAATAAAATACTTGGCAAAGAATGGCAAGGTATCTGGAGATTTTGAAGCGAAATTCAACGTAAAAAAAACAACGTTATAAATTTACCATCGCGAAATTTCAATACACGTACAAGTATAAACGGAACATAAAACAGAGGTGAAGAGAGTGAACTTATCGTCGTATCACAATTTAGGGTAGAATGAACAAAAACCTTTACCAGAAGGTGATGGATGACTTATAAATACGGTTGGCTGGACACCGGCTAGTCTATATTATATTATACATATCTGCTCTTTCGACACCGCTACTTGCCGCATCACGACAAAAAGTTGACCGTTCAAATACCCTCTTATACCCGCTCTAACACCCCGAACATCATATTAAAGACCGTACTCGGCCAGTTTTCATTTCCTGTCCATAACTCCGAAGTAGTGGATTTTCGCTGATAGCGTTTTCGGCTAATCTGGTTTGCAATTCCAGAGAAGGACTTAACCATCGTCCAGTATAACCTCATCTGCAAAATTTCCACGATCTCCATCGTATAAATATTGGTCGACGGTGCGATCGTGTGCGTGTGTACGAGTTATATTTACGTTATGAAGTGTGTACTGTGTACCAACGTATACGAGGCGGTACGCGTCGCGCACGTATATACGTAGGTATTTTCTCGTCGTACCTTTTCCGTCCCGACGGAGAAGACCGTTCGGACAAAACCCTCTAAAATATCCCCTATTTTCGATCTTATCTTCTCGTGCTAATATTCATAATGTCACACGAGAAAACTCATTTCGGAGCTGTCTTCAAACTAATAACGTGTTCATCACTGACATCGTTTTCTCTACGAAGACGAGTATTTTATTTTCAATATATTAACCGTTCGAATATAAATTATTTTCTTTTTTTGGCCAAAAAAAGCACAGTATATGCTGAAATTATCGCGGCATATAAATTGCGAGCAAAAAGTGTTATCGAACCTCAACGTAAAATATTCGCTTCATCGTATAAGAAACCCTTACATGCAGAAATTTAAGCACAACTTGTTAAAAAAACACATCAATTATAAGATAAGAGTCGATGAAAAGTTCACATTCATCCATTTTTCCTCCTTTGGCTCAACATACGTCTACATATATACCAATGACCTTTTAATGAAACATCATATAAGTTCGACTATGTCATTATCATCACTAATTCATAGGGTAATATTAAACGATTCACCTAATACTTCTTTAATCTAATTAATTTGGCTGAATAATTATCGCATTAATTAGATGTAATTCATGTATCGTTGATTTCCGAATTTATCCTGAAATGATTACCGTATCTGTTAATATAACGCATCTTCTTAGATAGTTATCTTCAAGAGAAAAACCAGCTAAATAATCGTGATGCTACTTGCTAAATTTAATTTGATCTTTTTCGCAAATTTATTCTTCCCGCGAATTTGCAGGGAAATTAATGCATTTGAGGGCGCTACATATAACGCTTTATTTCAATAGTTTTGTACATTAATTGGAAATAAAGCATTAGGTATTCAAAGAAAACTACATTATGTTGCATATACGAGGTGATCGCCTACGCGCAAAATCTGTTTTACACGATGTTTAATAGTATACCGATAATAATTTATAGCTAAGAACAAACGAATCGTTTATAAACGTTGAATAACTGTGATCGAGAAAATAATTGAAGAAATATAAATGTTTCATAAATCCGAGCTACATATGTAAAAATTACAAAATTTGATAATTTTTAAATTTTACTGATCGATGGTTGATCAAGATCAAGATAAAGAAAAAAAATCAATAATTTATTCGCATTTATAAAATTTGGAGAAAATTCAAACGTAAAAAAATCACTTCAGTTACGGGTCACTTAAAAATTTAACTTCTGGAATTTGCGACCAGTAAGGTCAATGAGCCAAATGGAAGACACTTTACACAGTTCTCAAAAAAACGTAAAATTCAAATTTATCCATACAAAAGAGTAGTTAACAAATTGAAATTTTAAACCTCAATTATTCTTCTGACTTTCAAGTTCAAAACAGCGCATTCGTTGATTACTTTGAAATGAAAACAAAAAACTTATCGCATGTCCTCCATTAAGGTAGCGTTATTCACCATTGCCAATGAATTAGTGGGTAATTGGGAACACCGGACAATTTTATTAGTAATAATATCAATTATAAATATTTACAACCCTAAACTGTTTCTTTCTATCAAAAAATTCATTTTTTAAATTAATTACTACAATTTTTTTGGTGTTGCTGGTGATGGGGTAATGATGTAAATATGAACAACAAAGCATACCTAAAAGTTTTCCTAAATTTTTTTAATCTTGATTTTTTTGGCGATATTCCATCACAATTGTATAAAAAATGATAAAATTTGGTATTTTGAAGAAAAAACAGAAAAATCACCAAAGTCATCACTTGACGCGGAAATCACTAGTAAATCATTGTCACTGCTAAAGAAGAAAAAAAATCGAAAATCATCATCATTGGTGACAAAATCATCAATATTGGCAACACTGAAGTCGAATATCAACCGAACACGCAGATCAGTGTGGCCAACAATGGTGTTTATAATATTACACAATAATTGCTAATATTTTTAGGGTAAATGTAAACAGATCGATTTCCTTTATCAATTTTTTGAAAATATTATTAATTTCGTGATTTTCACACCAAATAACATGAATATCATCATTCATTTTTTCAATTTATTTCATTTTTTGATGTATTTTGATCATTTGAAAAATTCTAAAATAGCTGATAATGTGAAAATTTTAGATTAAAAAATTAATTCGACTGTAATACTTTTCTGATGAAAAGGGAAGAATGATTGATATTGTTTTTTAATGGGTGCCCCCCCCCCAATAACCAACCGTATCCTATTTGGCTCATTGACCTTACGACTCATTCAAAAATTCAACTTCAACGGTGTTTGCGAGCATCGAAAAAAATTCAAATTTCAATATTAAAATTGAAAACTCAAAGCAATTGTTTTTCTCCCCACCAAGTGTGAATCAACTAACACTATCTACGTCCACCGATCCAATATTAGTTTTCGCTTGCTTTATTTGTCTAGAAGAATTATTTATTGGTGTCTGATTTTATGATAAAGTCAGAAACGGAAACGTATACACAGCAGAACAGAACAGATACGTATGGTTTTACATATCCGTGGATGAAGAACAGATAACAAAGTACAAGAACCTCTTCGTTGTGCATCAACTGTAAATAGAAAGCTTTGTAGATCAATACGTGTATGCGTACATTGCACACATTGAAATCAAAATTACAAAATGAAAAAAAAAACAAAACTACGAAGGATATATTGCTATGCGGAAGTTGTTTAATTGGATTTTCAACAACTTGTATCGTCCAACACCTTCGCAAACGGTTTAATGAAGGCAATATGCCACCGTATCTGAAAACGTGAAAATGCATACGAGCTCCGCGATATACAAGTAATAGCAGATACAAAAAATGCCATTTACCACATTGCACAATGCACATATCGTCTCTGAAAAATCCTACCTCACGAAACAAGCGTGACAAAATTATGCGAATGTAATCCATTACCGTAATCGAAAATATTCACGGATATGCTTTCTATCAACAAGTCAAAAAATGGATGTGAATTTAAAAAAAAATCAAAACACCGTATAAAAAAAATACCCCACTTGTCGTTTTTCTATATCATGATACTATACATAGACACACTCAACTACTCATACAAAACAACACCGACAAAAAAATGAAAGGATTTATCTTTCCATCTATTTTACTTGATTTGCCATACTAATTTCACTCGCAACATTGAAAACAAAAACGTCGCAGACAAATTAATTACCAACGCGCGTACATACCCGAAACACTCGCTGCGCATTCGAATCATAACCCATATAAAGACGAAAAAGAGAGAAAAAACTACCAAAAAAAGAAAAAAAAATTATAAAATGTGATAAATATCGATACGACGCGAAAATACACCGAAGTGTTTATCTCAGTCACGCACGAAATAACATTTTACAAAATCTACTCACTACAGGCGTATAACTAGCCCCGACTAAAAGCTAATTATTCATACTCTTTTATCACATAAGTCAACACCTCAATCTTAAATCCCTCGCTTGTAACAAATTCAGTGCTTCCAAGACTAGAATACCTCATCTAGGTAATCTAAGAAATTTAATTACTAAAGAATAAAAATCTCGCATTCTTCGCATTCATTAGCCAGCGTACAAATTAAGACATTAGAACATGTCTGGTTCGCGTTGATCACATGAAAAAAAAAACATCGAATAACGTAATAAAACTACTTAACTCGATGATTCGTTCGATATTATAATTTTCGATGGAATTCGGTAAATTCATCAAACCGCCGTAAAAATACGTTCAATTAGTCAAGATCGCCCAGATTACGTATTATGACTTAACACGGTAACAACCTTCTGCGCCGATTATCGTACAAAAATTTCTTATCCGATAATAAAACGTCGGCTTAATTCGGAATACGAACGTTTCTCACGTCTACGTGTAAATTTCTCACTCGTCGAATTTTTTATCGCACGTTTCCTGCGATATTTTTATAGGCATTCGCGAAAAATTTGACACCTACTGAAAATTCATTGTTTAGGCGTTAAATATACGCGAACCTATATGACAAATATCGCGCCATGCTCGCACCAAGTATCTCATATCAGTGAAAAAAATCGACATCGGTGTCGACACACGCGGAATCACACGGTGTTAACTTCTGATTGTAATTTTGCCTTAATTTGTGCAAGAATTGCACTTCTAGCTTCGGCCTCGTAGGCACGAAAATAAGCGGAAACATTATCGCGTTATTCGACATACGAGATCGTGGGCAATTACACGAAGAAAAAAAACTTTTGACAATTTACGCGATTTTTTTCTCGCCAGTGAAATTTCAAACCTTCAGATACCCCCGAAAAATCGTCTTATTTCGTTTTGAAAAATACGGGAGAAAATTTCTTTCGAATTTGAAATTCATCTTCAAATCGTCGAACTTGTGATAAACCTCGATAAAGATCTTAATTTCGAATACAAAATGCACGAAATACATCACGTCTCATGTAGCATCGCTGAAATACGAATAAATTCGGGAATCAATTTACGCAGCTTTGCATCGCCAACGAATCATAATTCATCGTTTTGAGCATAATTAACGTGAAAATATAACGTTGAAATTATCTACATCACTACACCTTCCAAGTACACTGAATTTCTCAAAAGTAGTCAGCGGGTATGATACAAACGTCGGCGACTTATCTGATTTTTATGACATTGCAAAATATTATCGCTGATTTATAAAAAGATAAATGATAACTAATCTAATTTAATGAAATGATTTTTTCTCATTAATAAAATACCTATTCGTAATTCCACGTATATCACATCAAATGCGGATACCATCGAGAAGAAAAAAAAAAGTGAAGTAAGCGTCTCGGACATCTAAGCATGGAACTACTGTTATTGCTGAGAAATTTCCCAACATCGGCGATAATAAAAGGCTACGTATGTAAAAAGGATTACGGAGAAAAACTCATCTAAATAACTCAATTAAATGCAAACATTAATTTTTTTCATCGTATCGATATTAGAGAGCATGGTATTCAGGTACGTGAAAAAAAAACCCACCTCGGTTCATTTATTACGAATAGACGACGGCATCAGTGTGAAACGTATTTCAATATATAGGCCTTGTGTAATCCAATCTAACTATTATTTTACGAATCCCTATCGCCAAGTAGTGCATCCCATAATATTTCCTTATCATTCTGGAATCAACGACTTTCCCCCTCTGATCCTACAATTCCATTATAACTCGGTCTATCTTTCTTTAATTTAACTCGCCTCTCGCTCTTCCGTCGACCACTCAACAACTCCGGGAAAGAAGATAAAGATTTAAACGTAACGTTATCGCCGTTTCGGCCATATAAAACACGTCTCCATTTTACATTTTTAACGACTCCGCTATCTTGATATTGCTTTCCCGTACGTTTTTATTTTAAGTGTTTTCGTGATTGCAAGATGAAATTTTATCTGGTCGAGGACCACGGTTGTAAGTGCGTTCATCGATTCTGGTTACTTCGTCGAGGATTCTGCTCTGTTACAGTTTTTGTATAACGTCGTAAATTTCCCAAGTCAATTTCTACAGAGTGGTTTTATTGGCTACGATTTTTATTTTTTTACACCGATCATACGTCGGCGCGATATTAAAAATAGCCCTCTTAGCAAATTCGCAGGTACCTAGCTAGTAGCTACCTACGTCGATGAGGAGAAAATGCAGATTTCCCGAATTCCATGAGCGTATCCTGCGCGCATGTTATACCGGATTCTTTCTTGAAACACTTCCTCATATACATATGTGAAGTTTCGCGATAACATCATTTAAATGGAAATAATCCTCAATCAGTACGTACAAAGCTCGATTTGGATCACACGAGGTAGTCGACATCTAACGCAAAAACCCATTAAAAGAAAAACTGCAATAACTCGTATGTCACGTCTACGAAATAAAAACCTAGCGCTAATAAACCAAATACAAACGCACACACAGAACGCCAACATTCATCGAAAGGTCACCTTTTCTTTATCAAAAATAAGAAAAAAAAACTTCAGTATTTAGTTTCGTCTTATCTTTAGAAATTATCAAAGCATATAACCGCTGACGATAAAGAAATATTCTCCCCGTTGATGGTATTAATCGAGGCATTTTACATTTTTTATTTCATCCCTTTTTTCCTCCTTCCTGTATCATGCACATTTACATTCGCCGGCATATTTGGTAATTGAGAATAACAGGGATTAAATATCATTCGGAGACGATATTGCACGAAATGACGATCTTTGATTGTATTCAACAGCGAATTTGTTTTGTTTTCTTGGTGCAACTTTTTCGCGTATTTTTATTGATTGCAATTTTCATAAAACTGAAATCAATATTGTTTTTTACCTGAAATTTCATGATTTTGAAATTTTCACTATGAAGAAGACTCCGAAACGTGAAAAATATTAATATTTGGAAAATAAAACAAAAAATCCGAATTAATTAATAATACTACTGATTTAACTTCGTTGAAAAAAATTAAAAATAAAAACACCCAGACAAGCTAAGCATTTCGAGCTGAACACTGGATTCGTTTGTGAAAAGCCAGTTTCGAGATACTGTCTAAAACGTTCACAAATAAATACACGCTTCAAGATTGAGTATGCGACATGATGTATGGAAACAGATTGTTTTAGGATGAGGCCGCACACAGAAGTTGTTAGCAACTCGGTGTCATCTTATCACAAGCCATCGATTGTAAAGAACCGTCGCAACTAAATAGTATGACTAGCAAAACGACCAACTAACAAGATATAAGATATCTACTGCGGAGCATAGGATACACTCATCTAACTTACAACTTGACTTCGTTTCGATACTATTCGCCATTGGCGTACTTGAAGTAGAAAGAAAAAAAAGACAGTTGGGCAAACATGGAAAACGAGCGTACATTATAAATAAATCTATCTTGGGGCAGATGAAATTAGTAAAATACATGGTGCATATTCAGCTTGGTTGATTATTTTTCCTTCGGTTGCCTCCCATGAATCAAAAAAATCATCAACTGAGCCGTACTCCGGGACAAGAGAAGTTAATCGCGAAGGAAATCGCTGAAACGTCAACGAACGATCGATCATTTTCGAGCATACGTCGCATGGTAGATGGACGACATGATGTTGCTGAATCGATTAAGCGTTTGGCAGCTTTTCTGTTTGTCGTACCTCGTACGATTGACATGTTAAGAGAAAACAGAAAAGGAAATTTTAATTCATCCAACTCGGATAGGTAAGTGAAGAGTAATCTTTACATATGAATATTTCTCAACCAAAACTAAGAATCTAGTCTGATTTAAAAAATTTTTTTTTTTGGTTTTGTTAATGAACATTAGAAATTATTTACAAAGTAGAATACTCGGACAATGTTTTCATTAGTGGAAATTGTTAAGATATTGAGAAATTCATCAACCAACAAATCGAGGACTATCCCTGGAGTGGAATTCTTGCAATTATGAAATAAACGAATTTTATAGAGAATTCAATAAAACATAATGTTGTCTTTCTCGTTCCTCAATGTATCAACATGGAACCAAGCGCTTTCTCGCAGTATCTCACAAGCAACAAACAAAAAACGCAAGCCCTGAATAATAATATTCGAGTTTTAGGGCCCATTTTTGAAAAACTAGGTTTCGCGCTTCGGAGCTGGGTCTTGAAATTACAGATTTGAGCCTTGGGTTTTGGGTCAGGGCTCAATTTATCAGGGCTTTTTGGGTTTTAGAGCTCGGGATCAGGCCAGACCCAGTCCAAGATAGTATTGCATAAGATGCAAACCGATTGGCTGAAAAGCACGAGCTTTGATAAAAGACGGCTAAAAAAATGCCATAAAGCTAACACCTATTTAGATAAAAAACACCAGCTAATCTGTAGCCTATCACCTTACAGCACATAAGCGTACACTATCTTAGTACGCAATACGACCACTCAACCAGAAGCGCTGATATGCTGTTATGTCATTGGCTATTCAGCCATAGTAGCCTGCCTTAGGTTATCTGATCATTATGTTTGTTATCGAGTTGAAGAAAAAAAAACACCATTTTTGATATATAACCGTCAAAAAGATGCCAACACCTATTTTGATAACGAAAAGTCGAACAGCCAATCACTTTACAGCACACCAGTGTTTTCTAGTTTGGTGCACCATTCGATGACTAAACTAAGGACGGTAATGCTGCAACAGTCAGCAGTATTAACAGTTCCTGTTCATTATGAAGCTGAAAAAATGCTTTCCCTGAAGCTCACGCTTACCAGTTGAAAAAACCACACATTTTTTCAGTGATTCATTTTCACTTTCAAATTATTGCATCTACTCCAATTGGCAGATCAACTCAAGTACCTCAACCGACATGGTACAACTAACTACGATATTCGAATATTCTTCAAAACTTTGTTGCACTTCAGATATATTTGTAAGTAATAGACGACGACATCTAAAATTCACAATATGTTGCACCTGCAGCAAAATATTGATTCTTGGTAGATATAAATTCTTCCAAAACGGTTAAATTTTGCGATTTATTAATGTTTAAAACTTTCATCACTTATTTTATTAAAATGAATGCTAGCACGTGAAAAGACATTCTTAATCTTATATTCATTTACAACGAAAAGCTTTTCAAAAACTCATCTGGAACGACTTGGTAAAGCGCCAGAATATTACAAAGTACGAATTTCAACGGTACCGATCTCATATTAAAATCTGATTAAAAATTCAATCTTTCGGCTTATTTTTATCGATGTAGAGAAACATGGTGTATTGCTCGTGAATAAAAAACGATTATGAGGTAATAAGAAAACTACAGTAAAATTAAATTTAAAGCAATGCACAAGGAAAATGGCAATGGATAATAATAACTAGTCGATTATTAAGATGAAACATAATTGTAACCTAATGCTCTTAGTAAACCAGAGATAGAAAAAAATCAATTATCAAAAAAACACAAAAAAACCTCGTGACAGGTAAATCATAATGAAAAAAGAAGTATCCATGCTGACCCATGGATGACGTAATGTTGTCTTGACCCACCTGCTGAGAATTTTTTCCTCTAATCAAAATTTGGTGGCAATGTTGATGCGAAAGTTCAAAATCATCAATGTTGCCAACTATTGCAGGGAAATTCTTTAAAAGTTGAGCGAAAATCACAACTAGGTATTTCAGACTACCTTAATGTTTGAAAAAAGGATAAAAAAGAGTATTTCATGGTTCTGGATGGGAAATTGCGCTTCTTGGATATCCCAACACTGCACCTAGTATTAATCCAAGTCCAAGCATACTGCTTTATGTTACAATCACGAAATCGACAAAAACCAAATAATAAATTAATGTGCAACACTGAAAATGAGAAAATCACTTCATCATAACATTTTAGACTAAGTAAATGAGAAATTGTTCAAAATAAAATAATGAAAACGCGCGAATCTAACGCATAATAAATATCGAGATACAATCAACGCTACACCGATTGGTGCTATCAGAAACTGCCATTAATCAAGATTAATAGCATAGTCTAAAAAAGTTTCTATAAATTCAGTTTTATATCTGCAACTAAACGAATAATACCAATAAAAAAAACATTAATAAGACGATACAAAATAGAACTAATTTTTTATTACATAGATATGATTTTCGAATGCGTTTTTACCATTAAAATATATTCGATAACAATACGCTTTTTTATACGACAGTTACGCTTACGTTCAAATCTGAGAATCGTATGTGTAATCAGCTAATCACAATTATGACAACGTTATAATTATCAAAGCTAGCCAATAAAAATGAAAGGCTAACATGTAGCGTTGGTTAAAAGAAAAATATATAACGTACTTCGAACAAACCAGTAAGTAGAAATTAAGTCAAAAGTCATCCACGACGGACACTTTTCATAATGACTTGAACATTACAGAAGAGAATGAAAAAAAAAAACATGCACACATATTACTACACACAAATGAACAGTAATTTCTCTAACGCAAAAACCACGCTTTTATAAACTTTGCGAACATTCTATCTCATATATTATTACATCCTTTTCTACGTATAATTTTATCCTTAAATTCCTGTTATTAAATCTCGCTTTCTGACATGTAATTTAACCATCCGAGTAGCATAAGTAAAACGTCCATAATTAATAATTGACTATAACACAGGAAATGGATACGATCTCGTGATTATTTTCTGCGTTGGTTTTTTTCTTCTTGTTGAAAAATTACCGCAGTTCAAAACTACATGTACTTTTCATTTCGCACCTCGAGTGAAAAAAATCCCGTGCAAGGTAGAACCCGATACCTGCATTTTCACACGAATTAATCATATATTGACACCTCTAACTTGTCATATCCCTTCTACGTAAACTTATTCTCCAATAATTGAATTCTTTTAACATTCGAAAACATATAAAATTCAAAGAAATAAATGTGTTTTTTTTTGTATTTTCGAAAGAGTTAAAAGGTTGCAAGGAGGAAATGGATGGTAAAGTTGATAAGTCAAAAATAGTGAACACTTGGAAAGGAAACCGTATACGTGCGGGGACTGTTGGTCTAAACGCGGTGCGATAACATAAAAAGCTTTTTTTCGGGAGCGTTGCTTCGAGTCAATCCCTTCTATACCGCGACGCTCGTCTCGTACCCGAGATAACGCGATACGTAGCCACGGCTAGACGGGAGGACAGTGGAAAGGGGGCTTTTGCTGCGGGCTCAACTGATAAGAACACAGCGGGCGGCTCTTGTGCTCTCTTATCGCGACTGTTTCCCTTATATTATATATCCTTCTATCTTTCTCCGCATTCGTGTTGATAAGCATCTTATAAGGCTCGATTTCACTGACCTTTTACGAATTATACGTACGATTCGTTGTCGCATTTAAATCACAAACTAAAATAGTTTTTTTTTTTGGATTAGAAGAAAAACACATTCATGAGGTGAAAACAAAACGCGTGCTCGTTAAACGTTTGATTCTTTCTTGAACGCACGTGTCCATCATTTATGAATTTTTCGTCATTTTATTTACCCATTTACATATGTTTCGCTTCTGTGATTTTTGTTGACGCGAATTAGAAACAATAAATTCGGTTTAGCATGGTCAAAAAGGGCATAGCGAATTAGCATTTGGTTAGTGGTATATGAACGATTTTCAGTGGAAAATCAAGAATCGTACAACAGGGGTGTGCCGCTACTCGTTTTCTGAAATACCGATCTTACGGTGAAAATAGTTATATTATGTCTTAATCTATATGAAATTATCCATCAAATGAGCTATAGTAAACCGTTCTACGTCCAAGGAGAGTGAAGCCATAGTACTGATAATTTGGGGGATTTTAAAGAAAATTGAGTTTTTTATCTCCTAACGTATCAAGTATAGAATAAAATTGGTTCTTTTCACTTTTGATCTACATCAAATTCACCATCAAATGAGCCAATTTTCATTCTCATAGCATGAAGGGGGTTGGCACCTCGATATCAGGGTTTCAAGGTATCGTTAATATTTCAACACGCAGAATATTTCAAAACTCCTTCATCATTGTTTAAACAGTTATGTAACGTATTGCTGTAGCATGAAAGGGTATTACCTCAATATGAGGAATTTGATATGATGAATATACCACTAACCAAATATGAATTCGCTTGATTCGAATTTTTCCCGGGTATTTGGTTGTACTAGTTGCGTAAATCAATTTTTTTGGTCATCAATAATGTACTTTAAATTTCTGCAAATCCAATTTCTATAGAAAAATTCAAGAATGAAAAAAATACACGAAAAAAGAAAAAGAGAGAATAATGATGACACAAACAAGTTGTTTCGCCTACTTTTTGTGAATTTTTTTTAAATTACTTGAGATAAAAAATAAATAACTACAACAGGTACGTAAATGATACGAAAAATTTCAATTTTTTTTTAGGTAAACCGGTATCTAAAATGATGTAACGAAGACCTGGAAAGATGTAAATTTCTCATTCCTTATCATTAGATTACTCATGCAAAAATTTCTCTTTTGTATTTAATCAATTCTTAACCAATTAACGAGAAATTCCGCTCATAGGGTTCACTTTACATAAGAGAACTAAAAAGAAAATAACTTGGAAATAATTCCCTCAAATTCATCACGCTTTGTTAAAAACACTCCACGAAAGTACAAAGCTACGATATCTGAAAATTACAGAACACCGTCAAGGCTAAAAAGGAAACGAGAAAAAAGCGCTGATAAAAACTTTATCAACGGCTGCCATCAAACATGGAGCACACAAACGTTATTAAACAACGGAGCGATTACGATTTCTCCTCTTATCAGTTATTTTCATGTGACACATTTTGTAATATCAAAATTGACTATCAACATTTCCCATCCTACGAACCCACCAAGTACCCACCCTGTACGTGTATAATGAGGACAGTTCGTAGATAACGAAAAACCAACAGGCACCGATATCTGATAATGCGCGACACATTCATCAAAACGCTATGTATCCATTTTACCCTACAACGATTTTCGAACGTCGTACCTTCTCTTCGCCAGTTTTATCATATCCCCCAAACCGACGCAGGATATTTCGCGTGAAAACTGCGATACGTACGATTCACAATGTATCTACGTTGGTACATAATGTATAAATATAAGCGCGTTAAGAAAATCAAAGGCGTTGCATAGTCAATTCAAAAATTTACCGTTATAAATGAGAAAAATAATTTGGAGACGGGAAAATTGAAAAACATTCATCTTATGGTATTTTCAAAATGAATAATTAGCACCATATCAAGATACCTTGTGATCATCCATCGAATATACGGTATGGTCAAAATATGCATATAAGATGAATAATGGAAACCGAATAAAAAATCGAGGAAAAAGCTTAGCGCAATAAAATTTCGCCTGTACGGCTCAAATGTATTATATCCTCATCTTTCAATTCAACGATAACAACGTCGAGGTCTAAAAACAATAGCAATGAGGGCTAGGATTCGAGCTCATCGACCAGGCCAAGTTTTATCACCCGTTTTAGTCAACAAATTGCCGGTGCACACGTTTTAGCGATAATAATTTTCAACGGTAATTTTATATTCTAACTTTCCAAACGATAACTGATAAAGTCCTTTTTAAACGTGGGTACGGTTAGCGGTGATAACATTTGTAATAGGACAGATTTAGGATACAAGTAAATATGAACATTTGGCTAACCAACCATCTCAGTGCATAGTACATACTACATACACAAATAGGTACATGAAAAATTTTTAATCGCGAATTGGCGGATTGCCTACCGCAGCGAAGAATAAAGTGTATTCGTGAGTAATGCTCAAGCTCGATGTTTGGTCAAAAATAATCAAACGATGCAACGTGTTGAATGGAGAAAACTTCAACAAAATGTCATTGGTACACCACCCATAATGAAGTACCTACTTCCTCACCAAAAAAACATTAGTAAAATGCCCATCATTCGTGAAAATTTCAATTAAAATTCAATTTTCAAAAATAATCCTAAATTCGAACCATTGAATTGTTTTTTCGATCAAAGAATGAAATCACAACCAACCAGATATACTATTATCGATCATCAACTACATCAAGTCTACGAGTTGACAAAAATAATGTTTTGTCAAGAAATGTTATAATAACATATACGTAATTCATGTAATATAAAATAGATATGAAACACATGTGCTCTGTAGCCATTAAAACCTTGAGCAGCGATTGGCGACCAAGATAAAAAACCACTTACGTACATTTTTCCGTCTGTTAAAGAAAGAATGATGAATAAGTATACCTTACCTAGCTAGTACCATTGCCGACTACCAAGCTACACATATTGAACATATTCACTAATACAATGCGTCAATAATTACGTCACATCGCTGAGATGGGATACTCCAAGGCTCAATATATTGCAAAATTGTATTTCAGAATTTGTGGGCTTTCTTCACACAATAAGTAACTTAGATGTGGTCACGTGCAATAGCATGTAGAGGTAGTAAGTATCGAACTAAGGAAGTTTGAATATTGAAAAATCCACGCGATATACGAACGTTGAGCTATCTTTGAAGCACGTGAATTTTATCGACCCAATATCAACTGATAGCAAGAATTAATACTGAAGCTTCACAAATCATTGTATATTCGATGATCTCAAACATGCCACTTTATTCACTATTTTCATGATTCAATTATAACTAATGAATGCCTGGGTTGAGTTGGAAACTTACGTAGAGAAATTTACTTGGCGCCGGTGGAAGGATAATTAAACCCATCCAGACTACATACCCAGTAAACTAATATGAATTTTTCATTATCACCGTCAACCAACGGATATCATTCATTTTAAAGAAAATAAAACGAATCAGTAAACAAAACGTGCAACAATTGTTACATCAATTTGAAATTCACACTTACATTTTAGTGGTTTTGGATTACTCTGCTTTCTTCTAGACATATTGAAGTAGATTTAATGCGAAAGAGCCCAAATTCCGGAAAAAACATGAGTGAACTTCGAGGTCAAATGGTGAACACGATGATGATGGTGATGGTGGTGATGATGATGATGATGATGATGCATTAATATATGGTGTAAGTGAGAGTGCATCATTGAATTATAAAACAAAATCGAAAGTCCGTTAAACGAATTACTACTTAAATAAAATCCGCTATTTACTTTTCCGAATTGCATTGTTTAAATTAAAACCAGATATAATAACAAATACTTAAGTACTCCACGAGGTAAATATCAACCGATGAATTCATAAAACAAATTTATTACAAAAAAAAATACGAGCACGTTTTTATATTTTTCGTTACTACGACTGTACGCGAGATACCGACAACGCTTGATTCACGACTGGACAAGTTAACTTACTGTGTGTAGTGTGTTCGCATGAGGTTGGGAAACTCCGCCCTCATTTGTTTTTAACAAATTGTAACAGTGTTGCCACCTTCAAGATATAACTCGATGAAAAAATTGATAGTGAAAATATAAAAATATTTAGATATTCAATAATTAATGATTTTTCAATAATTTTTTAATGTTGCGCTTTTTACGTATTCTCACAATTTCCACTTTCTGCGTGTTCAAATACTACTTATTGACAAATACGGTAATGTACCTTCTGCTCTGCGTTGTATAAATTAAATTGAATATGAATGATTCACTTAAGTACTTGAAAAATATAAATTTTAAACGTATAAATGTAGACACTAGACAGCTATTTTTTGGTCTTATTGCTGCGTTCGTCATGGCGTTCTTTGAAATAATACTATCAACGGACTTGATTATTTAATTGATATAAATTATGCATTGATACTATTGAAGACAATTTTACTAACAATTCATATAATTTCTCAACTTGCATTTGTATTCTTTACATTAAAATTTATTTATTCATTTATTTTTTTATTTTTTTTATTTTTATTTTTGTAAAATTACTCACCATGGTTCGAATTTGAAAATTTAATTTGGTCAGTCAATTGACTTATCCAAATGAGATACAACTACATTGTAGTCCATTTCTCACAAAAACGTAGCCAATTTATCATGTGTCCAATTGATCTTAGGTTCTTAGGGGTTCTTGGCCACCTGACAACAAATTGTTTTTAATCGCAAGTTGGTAACATTTGTTTACGTAATGTTACACATATACAGTGACCAATATTGCCAACCAAAAACATTTCACGAAAACTCTGTAAAAAGGGTGCTAAGATTAATTAGACACCCGGTAGATGATGCTTTGAAGATTTTCTCTAAAATAAAATACCTACGTTAATGATACTTAATACTCATTAGTAAACAATCAAATTCTGAAATTATATCAATTCCCAAACATGAGAATAAACTATTTATCTATTTCTGTTGTGTTGCTGATGGCTTTTATGAACCGAACAAATTTCATGCGGTATTTAAAAAATCTTCGAAAGTTTTCACCAGGGGGATGAAAAATCATTGAAATTGCTCATGTTACAAATATTTAGTTACTACCACTACGAGGAAAAATTTTGTAAATTAATTCAAAATTTCACGATCTTTCATCATTCTTTAATTAAATTACTCAGTTTTAGAATAATTATACAAAAAGAATTTTATCAAAATTAGGTATCTATTTATCATCATTGCAAAATCGATTTATAAAGATCTTCAGGAACTGATATTGTACGTGCTTATAGATTATTGCAAGATATTTCTTCGTTATCAAAGATATATCACTTGAGAAAATTTTTATTATATTTTTAAAATTATAAATCATCAAAGCAACATTATAAAAATTGAGTAGAAAATAACAAACAATTTTCAATACAAAAATTTATTAAAGAAGTACCTGATTGGATTCTTTGTTTTATTAAGTAAATGTTAAGTTATTGTCCACTTTCTGGTAATTTTGAATGGTATAATAAATACCCAGTTATAATTCTAACCATATCTACTTATAGTGTGTAATGTAACTGCACGCAGTGCGTAGTTATTTATGAATACTTTCGATTCATGATATTCCTGACAATACGAGTTAGATACTTATAGGTTTTTACGCTTTTTAGTTTTATACGCTATACTAATAATGATACGTCTTAAACATGATATTTTTATTTAAATGTAGGTAAATTTTTGTTTAAAATAAGAACAAGGCTTATTTAAAAGAAATTTACGAGTATCAACGATTTGTTAAATACCAGAATGTCTGTAGATGCTTATGAGTAGGTATAGGTACAATCATTCACATACATACTAAAATGCGTTTTAATTTATGGCTATGCAGCCTATACTCAACACTTACTCATTAAAAATTATAAATTGTAAGTTGCAATTTAGATAGGTACTTCTACCTACCTAAATATAAATAAACGTACGAACATTAAGTAGTTGACTTAGAAGTGCTTATTTATGAATTAGCCTAATTTATAATGAAATACAAATTATTTACCTGAGATGTTCGATATATTGTATAACCGTAAAATGGTAGGAACTGCATATTGAATCGTTGAATAAATGGGAAAAATTGTTCGCTTCACTAAGTGCGCTACGTTTCATTCTGAAAATCACAACTTCGATGTTTAACAAAAACGTATCCATAACGCATTAAATTTATAATATTGAGGAGATTGAAATAAATTTATTTTGACGATTACCCACATATTTTATGATGAAAATGAACAGACATACGCGTAGATAGTCAAGTATTAGTTTTTTATTTAACATTTGTACAAACTATGTACCTAGCTAGTAGCTACTAGCTACCTACCTCTGCCTACGAACATTGTCTTGTTATTCGATCAATTTTCAATTGAAACTCGTTGCCTAACCGTTGAAAAATGCGGATTGAAACCAACTTCAAAATAAAGTCAACTTCTTGCACTTTTGTTTAAAATAATCCGAATGATATGACGATTGGAAACTAAAGAATCAACTAAGCACCATGGGTTTAAAGTTGAAAATCAATTGAAAATTGAGAAAATAAACAATACTTTTTGGTAAATATGCATAGTTAATTGGGCATTAGGTATCTGGTTTCACTTGGGAATTATGGTAGACACTTAGACAGTATAGTTTGCGACCTAAAGCTGTTCGTAGCTAATAGCTATGAACTGCGTATACATAATGAATACGTTACGTAGATGTACGTACGTAACGTACTTCGTAGTCCGTAGATTCGTACGATGCGTCAGACTCCTGCGAACTATTGCTTTGCAATTGTGTGCCTCTTTGCTTGCATAAAACATATTTTGAAGGCTGTCAAAATTACGCGTGGTGTACCTAAATCATCGAAATAGTAATGTGGGTGTCAGAAAATTATCATGAAAATCTCAGAATTTTAATAAAAAATCCCATTTTTACATCACATACTTTTTGTCTTCTTACGTGGTTTAGAATAGTGCACATTTTTAGCATGGAATTTTTTCATGAATTTTTTTTCTGTGAATACACATGCAAATTGCAAATAAAATGAAAAATTATCGTTGCTGTTCATATAATTTTGGAAGACTGTGTATACGTAATGCGAACGCTACATCCGACGTTTCTAAAACTGGTAAAATATTTCAGGTTGTCGAAGCACGGAGAAGATGTCTTTTTTCTTCTTTTGCAAGAAGGAAATTTCAAAAACAGAAAAGTACCTCCATAAATCAATTAGAAAAAAATTTGAATAAATCGTACTTGTCTTCGAAATGAAAACATGCATAGTTTGGTGCTAAAAGTAATAGCTTAAAATCAAACCAAAAAAGTGATACCATTTTTGAAATTCAGAAAAAAACCTAATTATTTTTTTAACCTTTGAATTACTCCTCATGAAGGTGATAAAATTGAAACTTCATGTTAATCACACTTCAGTTTTTAAGTTAATCATTTCGAATCGATGAAATCATTTATCATCACATTCACAACGCTGTTTTATATTTATTCTTTAATATCACCAGTTCATCACTAATTAATTAAAAATTTTAACGAGGAAGAACGGTAAAATTTCTCATTCACCAATAGATATATTAGTGCCTAGCTGCCTACATAAGACACATAGATATCGATCATCAATAAGCGTACGAAGAGGTGAGAATTTTTTCAAAAGTGCTATTATCAAAATTATCCTGATTGCAAATACTCGTATCACACAAGTACGTAGCAGAACACTGAAAGTAATCCCGGTTCGGCGGTGCTCACCGTTGCACTTCAGACATATTTTTAGTCACATGCTGTCGCACTAAATGACTAAAAATTTTCCACTTTATTACACGTAGACGACGATTGTGAACAACTTAGATTGGTTGCATCTAACTGAACCGTGCTACACCCTCAATTAATGCGTGCATTTGATGTAGCGTATGCGTGTGAAAGGAGTTACACGCGTATAAACATTTGATTACCTAGTCCGAAACACGTCTACAGCCATACTTCGGCAACGTGATCATTGCGTGAAAATTTATTTTGTTGTGTAAAGTTCTCTTCGCTTTTAATGAAATAAACTATAAAATTTTCTTATCAGACTTAAAAATTCCATTCTACTTTCAATCAACGCAGTACTCAATCGTAAGATTATAAAGTAACGCATACCAAAAAAAACATGCAGTCATATAATTTTCAATTATTGCAATTCTTAAAGAAAGGATGTGAAAACGTGCTGTTGCATATAAAACATCAATTTTTTAAGATTTTTATCTGCGTATAATTCAAAAAGATTTCATTATTGTCAAAATACTGCTAAAGTAATCAAAGAGTAGTAAGATTCCAAGGAGATATAGGTTTTTTGAATTATTGAAGTGTCAATTATATTTGAAAATTCCTAAAAAATAAAAAGGTTTTTATATGGGTCAGTAAGTTCTGACCATAAAAAAATTCGTAAGATTTCGTTATACTTGATTAGTCGGAAATTAATGATTAAAGCTATTCCAAGTATAATATTATATTGTAGGTATTTCAAAATACTACTTTCAACTACATTATTGTTATACAACAATAAGCATCCGGTAAATGGAAATATAAATGAAGCACGTAATCTTCGCCCCAACTCGTTTAAAATTTTTCGAGTAGAAAAATTTCATTAAAAATTCAATAAACAGGAATTGATATGTTTCATTTCATGAAATATAAATTTGTGTAAATAAAAGACAAATTTCGAATTTTGACTTTTCAACATTTTTTTCAAGATTGACCTTAGATACTTAATTTGTGCATTAAACTTGGTTATATTTTAGTTGATATTTCACGGAAAAATTTTCTTTTTACGATGAATATTACAATATAAAAGAGAATACAAAGTCCTCTTATCACGCTAAGAGCACATGATTGAAACGTTACTACTAGAACTGGGTCAAACTTTTATTTCTGATAAATACGTTTGGGTGAAATAAAAAATACCTACGATCTGTCTGCGAATGCAATTTAGAGATTTAGTTTTAAATGCGTTATTGAATACTTTATATTAATAATTTTTCATTAATTTATTCATTTTTAAAAATATAATGCGACGGTATATTGTGCATGGATATTTGATTGATTCATTTTATTCCGAAGCTTCAAATAGGTTTGATTAAGTGTCCAGTAGGTATGTCACGAATCGAAGAACTTGAAAATTTTGTTTTTTAATCGCATTCTTGATCTGATAGACGTATCAAATGGTACGAGTATTATTATTCAAGAACGAACATTAGATTTGGCAGTTATTATTAGTTCAAGTAACACTTGAAATTCATAAAATTATCAAGAGTTGAGTGATACGTCGTAGCTTGGTAGGGAGATAAATTCCCCAATAAATTATATTATAATACATAGAAATACTAAATGGGATGATTCGTTTTTGATATGTTTAAATGATATGAAATACAAGGAGAATTTTATTGGTAAAAACAATTATGACAGTACACCGAAAAAATCAAGGTTTCTAGACATGCTCTAGACGTCTTTATACGTATTCTTAAATATGTGCTAAAAATTGATGAATCAAATTTTGATAGGTTAAACAACGAAAATTTTAACATAAAATCTGTAATAATGAAAAGGTATCCAACTCATTAAAAAGTGTGATTAAGATGATTAATAAATACGCACATTAAACTGATTAAACGAATTATACATATGTAGTATGTACATTACACACATACATACATACATGCACCCTTCTGTACTACGTTTCGGTTCACGTGACCTCTTTTTTTATTTGGTGATTTGTTCTTGCTTTTTCGTACATCTGAATATGTTCTTCAGTTGTTTACCAGTGGCATTTTCCACTAATTACGTTTCCAGTTGTCTTTACATAAAATTGTCTGATCTTTGTTCTGTTTTATTAATAGCACAACTTCGATTAGCACAAACAACTTCTTTTGATTACGACGTCAAACTTTCATTGCGTGTAATTTGTATTGTACACGTTTCTACATAGGTGAATTTACCCAGACATGCATGATTTTTGTTCGCTAAAAATATAATTATGTATTTTTGTTCTCGATTTTCATTTGTGTACTGTAATCAATTAGAAAATAGAAGTAATAGATTGCAAACATCTATCTACCTATTTGATTTATACGTAATTTTTACATCGTCGATTCAACAAACTTGAAAATTGAAGTTATATGGAAACTCAGGAACGTTGAAATAAGATCTTGTAACATTCATTTTTTATGAAATGGAATGGATTTTTTTTTAGCATATCATAAGATGCAAATATTTCTTTTTTGGATAGAGTGATATCCAATAATCTGCATACCTTTCCATAGTAGTTAATTACAGTTATTATACTGCATATTCCTGTACAAATTGGTTATGCAATTTATTCAACGTGTAATTCTGTTTCAACATGGTGTTTACAACATAATAATTAATAATTTTCATTGTCATTTTACAAAAAGATTTTTTCAATTTAATGGCATTTGGTATTGCTACCTCTAATTGTTGATCAGTTTACAGAGCTGACGGAAGCGCAAATGTACAAATCTCTTTTACACGTAAATTCGAATAAACTAAATTTAATAATTAGGAATTTTTCAGTATTCTGACGTATAAAAAATATAAAATTTAAAAAAATTTTACTTAAATGTAAATTTTATTGAACTTTTTATTAATTTTGATAAAAAAAATTGAGAAAATTTGATTTTCTTTTTAGACAAAAAAAGTTTAGCAGATTTCATTTCCTTTTTGATTATCTTTCAAAAATATAGGAAAGCGATGATTGCGCTCAATTGCGCTAAAATACATAAATACTATTTACCTATTCAAAGCCTTAAAGCATTTTTAGAATGAACAATTCGATAAATTTTTCAATTTTGTATAAATTTTATGGAACTCTTTTTCGAAAAAAATTGTAATCTAACTGCTTTCGCTTGAAGAACGTACTCATAGATCGAAGCAAGTTTGAGAATATTTTCTCAATTCGTATATCTTCCTTTGATTAGCATACATACGTAGTGAAAGGAAAAGGAAAAAATTTGTCAAAATTTTTATTCGAAATTTAAAATTAATTCAGAAAAAACAACATAAATGACGTCATGAAAAGTTCATAGATGCGTATTTTGTAAATGATCATTCGTAATCATAAAGTGACGTTGCAGACTAACATGTTTTTTTCACGTGAACACGGAATGTTGTACACGTGATCGCTGGCTGGGTAGACGTGCCCTTCGTTTGGATTGGCTCGTGGTTCCCGCCTAATATTTCACGTACGAACTACTCGTACCACGAGGCTAAAGGTTTACTTACCTTTTAATTCATTATTGTATTGTCTGTTGTTAAAGTGAAAAGTGATAAGAAGTTGTGAATTTTTACTCCCTATTTTTTCTTGAAAATTAAGTATTTTAATTTATTTGTAAAATATTAATTGCCAAATTTTTTTGTTTTCTTTTTTTGAAAAATGAAAAAAATCCAAGCTTACACTCTTGCCATGAGAAAGGTTAGTTTGATGAGTACTTCCTGTAACTTTTTTTTAATTTATATTTTTAATTTAAAATTAAAAAATGTTTGCTAACAATTTTTTAAAATTTGGTTGCTTTTACTGTTTCTTTAAAATTTGAAAATCGTTATAAAAAATATTTCGCGTGTAGAGTGAATAAAAAATTTTAATTTCATTACAATGATAAGTCTATGTATTTTTCTGGAATTTTATTAGTGACTACGAAATGAAATTTATTTCCTGAAAGATTTTATAACTTATTTTAAAATTATTTTTATAGGAAAATGAAAGTGTGGATTTAGAAAAAGTAAAAACCAGATTGGGTGATGAAATGAAGGAGAAGAAAGAAAATTTTATAGTGCCCATGAAAAAAAGGAAATGTGTTCTAGAGCAGTGTGATTTATGCAATAAAAACGACAATGTCATGGGCTTACCAACGCCTCAGCCATCCGACTCGGAAAGCGAAGATCATGATGGTTTACATGGAAAAGAAGACTGCAACCTCGCGAAGGTAAAATTAATTAAATTTAAAAAACAATACCTACATTTAAAAAAAAGTACTCGCTGGGTAATATGGAAAATTTAATTTTTTAGGTTTTGTTATCTACACCACCACGAACACCTAGTCCTACTATTCCGAAACAAGCTTCTGTTCATGTATCTGTAATTATGAAAGTAAACAAAGAGGGAATTTGTCTACCGGAACCCTGTGCTGAAAAACGTAGTTTACCTAAAACAGAAAAGGAATCAGCTTATTTGCCGAAAAATCTTCTTGCCAATATTCCAAATGAAACTTCGAAAATTCTTCCGCTCAAAATGAAAAACACCGAGCCGCAGAAGTTGAGTAGTTTCTCCGAAAGAGATAGATTTGCGTCATTTACAAGCACAACTTTACCGCAGAATTTCGGTTATCAAGTAAATTCACGAAGACCTCAAGAATCGCGACTTTGCGAACGTGACAAAAAGTTCAGTAATTACTTGAGTTGTGTTGCTCAAAAATATAATTTTGAGCGGATAGCGTCCAATATCGCTGAAACATACAAGACGCCAACAATGGATAAAATGATTTGGAGTCCATTACGAGCATACAACACTGCCGAAAGCATGCAATCACGTCAACAGAAACCAAATTTCGATAACAGTTTATCGCGCAAAAGACGCTTACCTTTTTCAAATTCGGAAAATGTGGACATTGGTTGTAATACGGTTTATCCGATTCAAAATAGTAGTGCTTTTAGTGCTTTTAAACGGCCGGTCAATGTATCGGAAAAATGTTTACCTTTTTCTAACGTGGATATGAATAATAATTCACGTTCGTTGGTGAATTCAGACATGCTGCGTTATCCTTCAAAACAACCAGATATGTATTCACCTCAACCACTGTCAAATTTTTATTACGAATCTCTGCCGCAAATAAATTCCTATTTCCGAGACGATTCTGTTAAAAATTTCATGCAAAATAATTTACGCCTAAAATTCAACGCTTCAAAATATATTCCTCCGTTTTATGAAAATAATCACGAAAATTTACCAGAGAAACGTTCAAGATTAATCGAAGCTAACATGGTGCCACCGACTTACTATCCATTCACCACGGTTCCAAAAGATACGATGAATTTCAATAAATCATCTTCTAAAAATTTGTTTGTGGAAAATGTTCAACCATCAGAAGAAATATACGAATCGGATTTAACCAAAAGAACGAAACACAAATTACTTTCCAAAGAAGACTGCCAAAATATTCGTAGTAGCTACATTTCACCTAAACAAAAATCATCTTCCAATTCCATTTATCCATCAGCCACAAAAACAGTACCAATCGCTCCGAAGCCGGTACTGCCAAAAGATTCGCCAAAAACTGTGATACTCACTGGTGGAACATTAATACCAGTGCCGTCATCGAACCAAAGCGGTTCATCAGTCATTCCAATTTCATCATCATCTCAACCATTGCTAGTCAGTTCTTCCACCACAGATCCAGGATGCCAGTCTTTCATAATTATTGCTCAAACTCCACACAAACCTCTCCCGCAAGAAACTCGCAAACGTATATTTGAATGTAAATATTCAAACTGCGGAAAAAATTATTTCAAATCTTCACATTTGAAGGCACATATTAGAACGCATACAGGTAAAGAGAAACTTTTTAATCAGCCAATTTTTGTTTTCTGCGTATGATTATTTTTGAGCCAAATTTAACCTTTTTTTTTTCGAATTTCAGGAGAAAAACCATTTTCGTGTCAGTGGCCAGGCTGTGATAGTAGATTTTCACGTTCTGATGAACTATCTAGACACAAACGTACTCATACTGGTGAAAAAAAATTCAGCTGTTCGATATGTGCTCGCAGATTCATGAGATCTGATCACCTTTCTAAGCATGTAAAACGTCATAATAAACAATTACCGCAGTCACAATCTTTACCATTATCCCCGAGAAAATTGTCCAATACAGCTCAATTTCTAGTCAATGGAAGTAACGCAGTGGTAGGACCATTGAATGTTATTTTACCCACTGAATGTACTGATAGTTTAGATTCTAATTCCTAAGAAATTTGTAACATTTTTATTAATTATATTTTTCGTTAACATTTTTGGAGTAAACAATTGAGTTAGAAATCGTAAAGTTGACCTCAGTTTGCGTACATTTGTTATATGCTGGAGATATTTTTTCATTTTTAGGAAATTATCAAAACCACGTAAGCAGTAAGTGAATACATTATTGCTTTATAATCAACCGTATGAAAAAATGAAAACAGAATCAACTATTTCAACCAAAATTTGAAAATCTTTCGACAGAACATTTGACGATTATCATTCATGGAGGTCTATTTTTCAATTTACCTATTTTTTTAAATCTTACAATCGTGAATTTTCAACTTTTGAAAAAGCCTCGAGGTCGAAGGTAAAGAGATATTCGGCAAGGTATTACTTCAGTACCTACTTAGCAGAAATGAAGTATACGAAAAAATATCGTATCGTCGAGCATACCGCAAAAACACGTATACATTATAGGTTTATACTCGTACAAGTAGTACGTAATACGCATACTCTACGAATAGTTGAAAAACATACTTATGTAGATTTACTCAATTCATTGTGATAGCAGATGACGACAAAGGTTATTGGCTGTGGATGCACGAATACGAAGCGTGATAATCAAATTTAGAAAACATGATTCAAAATTGGCAGATATAAATAACAAGAATATCTACGAATGTTTGCCGTATTGCAAAACTAATTATTTAGTGGATGCAATACCTACGTAATCATAAGTTGTAATATGTTTTTCCAAATCTAAGGGTGTGATAAAAAAAATTAACAACCAAAATCACCGAGAAATGATGGAGATTTTTTTTTAAATATTTGCGAGTTCCATACAGAAACGCTACATTGAAGCATTACGTGAACAAATAAATGACCATTATAGTAAAATAATAATTGAAAAAGTCTACACGTGTCTTTGATGAGGTACGATAATTACCTACAGTTGCATCATTTCAATGATCACAACACAGCCCACAGGTGGTATGGAAAATGAGATAATGCTAACATTTTTCGCTACTTAAATTTCAGAGGTTCAGACAGCACCTACTTATCAAATAAATTCTTATGCATTGATACACATGTGTACGTATACATGCGAGTTATAAGTAACTCACGCTTTTTATACAAACTTCAAAAATTGTTGGCACTAATCGTGATCGTTGCGTGATACGCCCACGAGTTCACTGAGTGATTAAGTTATAATTCTAAAATATTCAATCACATGTAAAAATGATTTTAGAACCGCGGATCTATGATTTTTTATACATCAATACATAGCGTGAATTAATCGAAGGCTGATAACTATTTATATACTTTCCATTGATAACACTATGACTAAAATATATGGAATATATTGTAGATACAGTCATTTTTGATGTTGTAATACATTGTAAAGGAATATTTTTTATTACAATCATTACGTGGTTTCATTTAAAGCAGTCATTTACCTATATTTTGGATGTTGGCATTTTAAGCGAAAGGTAGACCTAGTAAAAAAGGGCAATAAGTTTTGAAAAAAATTAGCAACAATTGACTATTTTTCAATATTTTTGACAATTTTCTTAGATAGTCCTGATTCATTAGTTTTTTCTTATTTTTATACAAAAAAAATCGTAGTTGCGTAAGATGTGAAATGATTCAACAGGAAATTTTCTCGGTTAGAAGCCAAAAATTAAAAAGATAAAAAAATGTTATCTTTATTTGCTTAGACATAGGTATAATGAAAGCAATAAAATCGGGTAGATTACTCAAGAAAAGTTCAAAAATTACGTTTCAAGTAACGTAAAAGAGAAATTAATTTGTTAATCATCAATTCTAATTTTTATACTTAATTCCATGTTTTTGTCGTGCTGTTCTTCATTCATTATGCGGAAAAATTTCATTTTACAATTGATGGAAAATCGTATTGGTAGAAATGCAAATATTCAAATAAACTTGTCATTTGATTTAAAAATAGAATTCTTCATTTGGTAATCGCGCTGTTTTATAACTATTTCGTATCCAAATGAAAAATCAACTTCGTATTCAACCTTTAATTTCATAAACAATTTCAAACGAATTGATACAATCGAAAATAGCGGAATAAATAAAATTGTGCACTATTATAAATCTATGCTTCATCGAAAGAAACGTATCATTATGTATAAAATAAAGTAAAAAATGACTGATGTATCACGTAAAAGATAATTAAATGTAGAATACAAATAAAATAAACTATTAAAATCCAGGTATATCAACAGAACACCATTTGTTCAATTGTTGTCTATACTATAAGTACAATAAAAAAAACACATTACACATACAAAGACAAACGTTATTAACTTTAGTGTAATAAAAAAATAAGCAAAAGTAGGTAACGAAAACTGATCACATTTTTATTTGCAGCGACGAGTAGTATTGAAATTTTAAGAACTCAAAAGGTAAAACCCAACGAACGGTTTAAAAACAGGAAAATTTTTGAAAATAAATGTCACTAAGCGGTGACTACTTAATTCTTTCTGTTAATATTTGATCAAAAAAGAGAAATCAATTTTATTGATAAAATATCAAGGTATTATTTGAAAGAAAAACGGGAATTGAAAACATTTAAAAAAATGAACTTAAAAAAACGATACAGTCATGTACTTCTACGAAGAGTAAAATTCATTACGAGTCAATAATTAACCACTTTTCTTCCACATGTTCTACTTGCTTTCGAAGAATTGGATCTCTTATTCTAATTTTTATTTCGACTTTACCACCAACTGATCTGCGACCATCCATTAACTGCAATACAAATTTATTTTCGTAATTAATTTCCAGACGAATACTTGAAAATAGATCTAAAATATGTGCATAATTATAACTTACATCATAAGCATCATGAACAGTGCAATGTGTTTCCAAAGGGGTTAACTTCACATTTGCAGTACCAATCAAAGAATCACCACGGAAAAATCCGCTATAGCAACAACAATAAGAACTGTCGCAAATCATTGCAACAAAAGTTACACACTAACAACTACTAAATTCAAGTGAAGTTTTCATTGTGAGTTGCAAAGGTTATCAAAGAAGTGTATGTATTTTTGATGAATTGTCTTGCATAAATAATGCGCATTATTTAAAAATACTCAATTAAGACTACGATAGTATTATTTCGCATAATCACAAAAAAGAGTTAAAAATCACATTTTATCTCAAAATATCTATTACACAACCCACAATGATTAGAGCTTCACCTCAAAAATACAACATTCATAAATTATATACAATCAATAAAGCCACCGCTACAAAATTAAACTTATACACATGCATTTTTAACTCATCAATACGCATATATCAGTTAAAAAATATATAAGATTTATTACTCACCCTTTAGACCAAACTTCACATTTTAACGTTTGACGTTTAAAAATTCGTTGACAAGCTCGCGCGTTTCTTTCCATACTGAAAATTGTGGAAATATTGTAACTAGGATTATTTGTGTTGTACACGACACCACTTTTATATACTTGAGGCGCATCCTAAGATGGGAAAAATTCAAAGAATAATTTATCACTGATATAATTCAGTTAATTTGATATACAATACAGCTAACACTCACCGTTGGATACGGAAATTGCAATTTCACGTAAGTATCAATTTCTTTTGGGTTGGGAACATTGTAATTCACACCTTGTACGACACACACTTCAACATCATTATCAGTTAATTCTGTGTTACATCTAAACACAAATAAATGATTAATCAATATTAAGCTAATCACAATTTGGAATTAATTACCAAGTGCGCTTACTGAACAATTGAAAATGATTTCGTTTCATAATGGAATTTAGGTACCCTTAAATTTCCGCTATTAGCTAGTTGAACAAATTTTAAATCTTTTTTACATTGCAAAGCTAGTTGATCGAATCGATTGGCATTTGTTATGTCACCGATAGCTTTAAAATGATCTCTCGTAGTACCACATAACTACAATTACGAAATAATATAAATTACAAATACATTTAAACATTATGTTTCAATTTTCATGAAAATTTTTCTACCTCTATTTGATGCTGAAGATCGGATTCTAATTTATGGTAAACATCTAGATCCGTTCCTTGAATACAGTTACTTATTTGAATTACTTCGCCTTTCGGTTCCTCTAGAATAGCTTTTTCGCTTGGGAGTAATGGAAGCTGAAATATATTCACCATGAATTTGATGATTTCAAAATGAAAAGAAGAAATGATTGATACTAACAGAATTCAAATCAATCGGGATACCACTTTTTGAAGCTTCAATCATCGGTTCAATTCCCATAACCACCCTTAAATATTCCTTTGCCTTTTCAATGTCACCTTCTTTTTTGGCTTTCAAAGCAGCCGCTTTGAATGCTTTTTGCCTTTCCAAGACTTGTTGAAGTTGCTTTTCATTTCGTGATACGTAACCAGCGGAATGACCTGAACATTTCATTATAAAATAAAGCAAAGTTGCACACAACTTTCATTTGATGATATTAAGAGATTAAAATAAATACCTTTTACGGAAACCGTGCTTGATGGTTGGACTTTGACCTCTTCTTTCGCTTTATTATTTGACGCAGATTGTGGATTCGATGATTCATTAATTGCATCATTTGGTTTGCTACCGTTTACCGGAATAGGAGGCCAACCTAAACCAAATTTTAAAATGAAAATGCAAATCCGAATAGATGAATATAAAAAACAAGAAAAATTATATTCACCAGGAGGTGTTGGTAGTTCATCAACAGGAAAGGGTTTACCGCTTTTATGAAGTTTGATGGCATCTTCGTACTGTTTGACAATACGTCCATTTCGACGAGCCTTACTATTATCATTTTCCTTTTTTGCAGCTTCTTCTCTATCTTTAAATACTTTTAATCGTTGCTCTAAAGCTTCTAAAACGGTCGTCGGTTGTGGTGGGGTATTTGTGGCTGTTGAAAAATTTGTTAAATTCGCTTCAACTTGAAGAAAATACTCGTGAAATAAGATCGAATCAGTTTTACCGGTAGATATACTCTGTGGTGTTTCTAGATTTTTCTCGCTTTCGTCAACTACGGGATTAATTTGAGTTGATTTTTGTTTTTCACTCTCTTGGCGTGTAATAGAGGGTTGTATAGTTACGGATTCTAGAGCTATGTTCGATGATGAATCGGGTAAAGGAGGTGGCAATGAGTCTAAATTTACGATGGCACCCTGTTCCACTTCTTTTATAAGTGGTTCTAAACTCTGAAATATAATGTTCAAATTAATACTCTGTTTACACTACATTCCGATGTATAATTCAGACCTTGACGATTTTCATGTAGGTTAATGCTGTTTTTATGTCTCCAGTTTTCTTTGCCAATACAGCACCTTTCTTATACTGCATTTCCCGTTCTCTCAATAAATCTAATGCATTTCCAAGTTTCTTCTCCGATTTATCTTCAGTTTGATGACTATTACTTTGATTTATAGATAAAGATGGTAAAGAAGTCCGAGGAGGAATGGGCGGCGGTGAAGAAGAAATGATCTGTTGCGTTGGCTGTTCGTTCTCTAAAGTAATACAGTTTTATCAATTTGACTGAAAACAATTTAATACTTTTTTTTACCTACTAGGCGATTTATCGGACACTTCTTCAGGTTTGATAACGGGTTTAGAAGATCCTACGGAAACTATTGGTGGTATGTCATCTTCACTGATCTGTTGACCGTTACCTGATTTTCTAATCAAATCTTTCAAAACTGCAATACCACGAGCCATCCTGAAGTTAAGCCATGAATAAATGTTAACATCGTTTCCACATAACTATGTAAAGCTATTTTTTTCCACCTTTTAGTTTTCATAGAATCACCAGCATCCTTTGCATTTTGTTCTGCAGTCTGATATAGATTTAACCGTTCTTCCAACATATGTTTCAAAGAAGTTGACTGCGACGGTAATTTAGTGGTAACACTTTGCGGTAAATTTTCACTTTCTTCGTTATCCGATTGTAATTCTTGTAACTCAGCCTGAAAAGTATTAAATCAAAATTTTTAACCAAAAGGCCTAATTAAAAATATTAGTAGGTACTTGTACGACAAACCATGATGTTTGGATCATCTTCGTCTGAAGACATTTCTTCATCTGAGGGTACATCGCGTAAACTGTCTTGAATCATTTGGTTCAATTTCGTTGGATCAATTACGGGTTTAGCTAATGATTATAACATATTTCTTTTAAATGCATGAACTGAATTTTCAGTCACCTAGTAAAAATCATAGAAGTAGTATACCATTAACTTTCGGTTTAGTAGTGCTTCCTTTTGTAAGAGCCAACAATTCGGCTTCTAAATCTTCATCATCATCTTCTATATCTTCCATATCATTCATATTTGGTATATCACCGATGTCTAGTAAACCATACTGCGAAAAGGAGTTCAAAATTATCATCAGTGGAAAAGACGTAACATGAAAATTAGAAATTTTTCGTTCTACTCATCGTTTGTCTTGTTTGTGCGGATACCGTGAACGAAAATTCTCACCTGCGATAAACTTTTCCTCGTATTGTTGGTCGAAGATTTTGATGAAGCATTATTAGTTTTTCGACCAAACATTTTGACTGAAATACTCAAATAGATGAATAACCTTACTTATTTTATAGCGCGAAAATCTAAACAAAGAATTGATTTTAAATTACAAAATTATCCTTCTACTTTGATGCAATAAACTACTTCAGATAGCCGAATATTCTAAAATCAACACTTATATAACAAGTTGCAATACTAAATATTTTTTAAATTTGCAGCGTACAAGAGTTAAATCACATTAATTAAAGAATTTCCATCCAACTTATTAATCATTTTCAATTTTTGATAAAACTTTTTCAAGAAAAACACGAAGACAAAACACGAGAAAAATTTAAAAAATAAACAATCTCTAGCCAGTAAAATGAATACATCATTGGTTCACTAGAATGACGTAGACGATGCATGACGTAATAAAATGCTGCATGTTTTCGTCGTTTTGTGTCATTGACAACATGGAGGGTACTTATGGTACTCTCTTCTCTAATTCTGACTGAACGTGAGGCAATGTATTTTTCTGTTTTTACTGTTTCTATATTTGCACTTGATACAAAATTTGAAATGAACATTATCTACTTATTCAGCTCTTTTAAACTGATTGCAATCTGTGAGGCTACAAGAAGTGCAAGATAAAAAAATGAAACCTTTGCTCTTTGCTGCAAATTGAATAATGATGATTTTATAAAACTATTATCCAATTCAATTTTAATTTGAAAATATTATTGATATCGAAAATCTAGAGCAGCAAATACACATGAAGCAAAATTAAGAAATTTGTTCCATTATTTCTGTCATTTTCCCTAACATTAATATTTTCATGGACCATAAAATTCTGAATTTCAACAGCATTACCAATTTCGTGGGATCGTGGCACTGTAGTACAATCTGAGAAGAAGTGAGAAATATTATGCACATTATAAAATTTTTTCTAAATAAATATGTACTTCGAGATATTTTTACAGACTGAATTTCTGGTTGAAATAATAAAAAAAACAATATTTAAAATTTTAAACAATTAATAATTATAAACAACCCCCTTTTTCTATCCTTAAGCAAATTAAGTTTTTTTCAAAGTCACGAAAGGTAGTTTAATGACTAAATTACTGGCACCTCTAACTTGATAATGTACCTAGCAGCTATTTACTTGCATAACTAACAATGTATCTACGTATTAATTAATCAAGATCTACATATCTAAACTGGGTAGTGGGTAAGTGGAGGTACTAGGCACCGCAATGCAATGAATTTTGTTGCATTATCAAATTTAGCATTTTCGTACACTTTCGCCTCAAGTAATTTGTTATTTATAATTTGGGAATGCAATACATAAATACCTATTGAGAACATATGTTGATTTATGGATTATATAAAGTTTTCTCTGCTTGAGGTGAAACGGAAAAATAATAAAATTTTGCAGTAAGTACCTAACAAAATAGCAGTTAGCTCTAGCTTGGCTAAATTCTCTGACAAGATTTAAGGGGCATTTACGTAGTTGAGATAAAAGTTTTTTTTTTAGCGAGTGGTATTAACGAACATATTGTACAAAGACGATTCACCAAAACTCAGCGTTTTTTTTTATCTTCTTTGTTCTGTTGATAAAAAAAGAACGAGTACATCCAGTCTTGAGAAGGGGTAGGTATGTAAGCTGCTACTAAACGACTGCAGCTTTAAATTGCTCGCACATATATTTCTTTGCTAATCAAATAACGGTGGTTACTAAACTAAGTGAATGCAACTTTTATATTGGGTGTTTTATCAGCTTCAGGATTAAAATTGGTTGATATTACTACGCATTGCACTTCATAAAGTTACTTATTTTTTAATGAACGTAAAAAAATAACTTATCTAATTATGAGTATAGAAGTAGATATAGGTACAGGTACCAGGTGTATAGTTACCTGTTTAAGTCATTATTCATCTCGTTCCATTCCTTTTTTTCACTGACAAAAATAAGCTGAACTAGAAGACTTGAGAAAAAAAATGAATGGTATTGAGTTGAACTTTTGTGGATTAAAAAATGTAAATGCGTCCTAGTACATTCAATCATGTCACATAAGAGAAATTCAACATTTTAAAACTAATTTTTAAATGGTACTTTACCCAGCTTGAAATAGTAGAAAGTAAACCTGAAATGTTAAGAATGAGTTTAATTATAAATTTATTGGAAAAAGAGTTCACAGATAGCTTCAAATGCAAAAGTTTAATTTCACAAACATTATAGATCCTATAGAATTTAACAATATATCGCGACAATTTTTAGAATCACTTGTCTAAAACGGATTCAGCAGCGAACTCAGCACTATTAGTGGAACTGATAAGGAAACGCCTTCTTGAAGCAGTTGCAATTCAAAGATAGAAGTTTAAAAAACGTTTGGCGATTGGTTTTTGCTGATCATAAAAAATACTATCTATAAAAATCAACAGTTAACAGCGAAAGGGAGGATCTTCAGTTTGTAAAGATCTCGTTTCAGGAATCTTAATAGTTATAGAAATATCAACATTTTCCTCTCCTTTTTTGTATATAAATAGGATTACACTTATTGTTTAAGGAAAAGTAAAAGCTATCCAAGAATTTCTTCCCAATGAATTGTCGTTTTCCAAGTCGAAATTAATGTTTTAGCAAAAACACCAATAAAATATTCAAAAATAACTACCTAGACCTACTTATAGGAAAGTACATTTTTACTCAATGGTACGTTGCGACGAATCACCACAATTTCAACTTGCCTAGTCAACAGATTAGGCATGTAGGTATGCGTTTTTGAATGAATAGGTCACGCACAATTAACGAACGATTACACGCAGGCTTCCCTAATCCATTATTTTCAATCGTTTACCTCAATGTATAGTTCAATCAGTTTTATGAGCCAAAAATTATATAAAAAATAATTAATTAAACTCGTCTTAAAATATTTAATTAGTGCGAGCGTTTAATTAGAATTTTTAGGAAGCTATAATATTAAACGACCACTAAAGGAAAAGAAGATTAAACTGAGAAATTTGCGGTTTTAAGAACGAAATACACAGTAGAAAATAGAAAGTGGTAGAAAATGAACGAAAACAATTATAAAACTGCATGGGCGTCGCGGAGAACGAAAGGGTCGCTTGTAATTAAGATGGGTATGTTAATATTAACTTCCTTGAAAATGGAATCAGTGGGGATGGGGGAGTCTGAATTTAAAGTTATAGGGGGGCTTACAGTGATATATGACAGTATATGGGCAGAGAAGCGAAAGGAAGAGTGGAAAATACCGAATAAACCATTTCAATTAGTATAAAACTCATTTGGTTTAGATGTTCCCCTAATTTCCATTCTGTGCCTCTTCCTTTCGTCTCTGTCTTTTTTCTTGATCACTATTGTTCATTTAGTCCTCTCGGCCTTACTGCATGTACTTATATGTACCTACCTATGTAGATCTAGATACATATTACATGTTTATCAACGATTTTTTTTTCTGTCATGTCTTCATGTTTCAAAGTGGCGATTCTTCTTATTATTATAATAATATGCCGATTATTGTTCTCAGATATTCGATATTACCTTCATTTTTTTTTGTAAGGACGCAATGGCATTGCACATCTCGACTTGAAAAACGTAAATGATTCATTTTACCATAAGCATTTAAATAAACACTTGTTTCATCTGCTTCATCCTCATTGAAAAACGATAAGTAGGTATAAATGAATGCACGATTTTAGAAGTGGAAAATAATCATTTCGATTTAAATTGCATTTATACATTAATAAAGATATGCGCAGGTTCAAGTTTTCCCTTATTTAATTTTTATCTTCCTCATAATTTTATAATAAACCACATTAATGGCTTTAAATGATAATTAAACTAACTCAACCAGGAAATTCCCCGGGAGATTTTCCTACAAGCGCAGTTCTAAATTTTTTCATAACTACTTATTGTCCGTTTAATTAATTTACTTATTTTTCGTTATCACCATAAATCGCCTTCTCTTAATATAATAATGATTTTAAAAAAGCTTTACGACTAAACATAATACTTATTACATTTTTCATTTTATAAAAAAAAAATTGTTATGCTTGTACTTCATTTTCTTTTTCGAACTGACAAAACGGATATTTTTCAAATGAACGTGCTGAGACCTATGTAATACCTAAACCTATACCACCTGTAACCTAAGACGAATTTTATTCAATGCAATATTATCTAGTTAAGTACTGAGGTATTAACCTATATCACTTACACTACCCCAATTTAAATCAATCAAACATCGAATGAAAAAAATCTTCATCTCATAAATTGATAAATCACGATCATTTCATCAACGTGCCTCGTTTCTGAGTATGATCCATAAATAAATAAACTTTTCACGTGAAAATAAGACAGCAACAAGTAGGTAATAGCTTTCAATGGTCGAAATTGTACGATACAATAAATTTATAAAAATATTTGCCTAAATAAATACAAATACATAGGATAAATGACATACATTAAGATAGGAATCGAATGAAGTTTTTCCATTTGTAAAAACAACTGAAAATTTTCTGCATAAAGCTTGTCGGAAAAAGAAAAATATTGCTGAACACATTTAACAGATTTACCTAAATTGCACAGAATTTCTGTTAGGGAGTGATGGGAAAAGTTTTTGAATTAAAGTATTTTTTTTTAAGAAATAATAAGAAACCGTTCTCGTTTGTTTAATATCGTCGTCAGAAATATCGAACAACTTTAAATAATGTGACAAATCCATTAAAATAATTCTAAAAACAAATTATCACAATAAATATGATTAAATATTTATTATCGTTTTTGAAAAAAAAAACATTGGCATCGAAACAGTTGATTAAATAAATTTCAATATAATTAGAAGTCAATTTTTTAATAATTTTTTAAGAGTGGGTGAGTAGGTAGATAGAAATATCATGTCTTTGAACAAATTATACACATATTAATGCATTATTTTTTATTTGCCCCCAAAAATTATGGTTTACTCGTATGCAATAGTTCCGTGGTAAAGTAAAAATTTTCAAATTAATTTACTAATATATTTTTTTTATTTGTGCTAAATAAAACAATTGACGGTTTCGAATTTAAAGCACATTATTTAGTCATCTCAAAGAAAGTCCTTATTATAAGACTACGTTTTTCGAAATTTGAGCGGAAATGGCGTGGCGAAGTTCGATAATGAGGATGCTTGTTAGTTGAGCCGGTAGTGAAGGGTGCCTTAATGAAGCTCTACATTGTAAACACCCTTGCAATGGCTCATCAAACTTACATACAACCACCCAATGTACAGCTAATACATCCAAGTATGTTATTTTTTCAAGAAATCCGTTGCTCAATTTATTTCGATTCAAAATGAAGTTGAGAAGTAATTTTGATTTTTGAATTGCAGTTGAACTGTTCTAGAAATAATTTGAAATTGTTTTCCATGAACGATGGTTTCGGTAAATCATCTTATTGCCTGGGAAAAAGGAAATGAAATACAAAAAAAATTTCAAATTATATAGATCATTATCGATTAATGTATGTATTTGTTTTCATTTACAATCGAGACGCATTTTTTCGATACTGCAGTGAACTTCGTAAGGAAACAATCTGGGTGGAAATGTTGGAAAATTCAGAAGTACATATAGACCCACCCTTTCGAAGTAAAAGGGTACGCAACCAATAACTAAATATTTTTTTATAACGGTTATTTCCAATTTGCTGCGTAATATAGATACCTCATTTGGTAAAACCATCAGACTTCGTTGTTTTATGTTAATGTAACATTTTCGCTTTCGAATTAACATTAGTTTTCTTGCTTTCAAGATTCGAAGAGTACCATAAAGTATAGAGAAACAAAGCTTTTCTTTTGATTTAAACACTGCTGCATTACATTAACTCAATCCATAAGACAATTTTCTTGGAAGATTTTCAAATACCAATGTTCATTGATTATGTGTACAATTAAACATGCACCTTGGTACCTACTACCTACCTACCTATCCACTTGGTATTTAGGTAATTAGGTATCTACTACCTACTTACCACCCATTATTAGAATTATTTAATTTCTAAATATGTAAATTCATACCATAAATCAATGGTAGTAAAATTGGTAAAATAAATTTTTTACATTTTCAACATTAAGAAAGTACCAATTGCATAAAACACGAACATCAGAACTAATAAACTTGAGCATGGATGAAAAGGTAAAAAATTTAAGTAATAATTAATTTTAATCGGGTTGATTTGAAGGTAATTAGAAGTACCTAGGTTTGGTATAGTATAATAGAAACTAAATTATAGGTAAAGGTACTAGGTGACTAGGTGTAGGTGTAAAATGTAATTGTACAGAAAGGAAACAATGAAGTAAGAGCTTGAGTAATGGTTGGTTTAAATTATAAAACCGTTCTGAACTTTTTTTTTCTAGAACTGAATATTTTACATTCAATTTTTTCATCAAAAAATTATATTACTGTCACAGTACCTAGACGTTTCAACATTTATGAAAAGGATAATTCGGTGATATGTTCCGACATTGATCTACCTCCACCGCATTTTACTAAAAAAATAACATCTGTCCATTAAAAGGAGAATAATTTTTTAAATACAACTTGATTAGTAAATTTAATTACGGTGTTTTGAAACGCAAAAACAAGCTCGATGGTTGCGGCTTTATATCGTTTATGTTGAGTAGGTGATACATTACAGATATAGTGAGTTTGTACTTGGTACACATACTTGATATACTTCATATTATTTACCGCCACGTTAAACAAAATATTTACCTACTCTCCGATGGTAGGTATATATAGTTGAAAAATTTCGTTATTTACAAGCTCAAGCTTTCTAACGTGAACGTAAACCTACAAACACTTGTCAAATTAAAATCAAACAGGAGTATACACATACGTATACTCTTGGTATTAGTTGTATCACAACGCGAGCAATTTTTTTCACATTATTTTATTTTGCAAAAAAAAATGAATATGAACAGTATAAAAACTAATTTCTACAAAAATCATGCTCTTAAAAACCATTTATTTCAAAATCGGCCCCAGAGTAACGGCGCACAGATTTTAAACTTCTAATCCAAACTAGGTACATATCTACGAAAACAAACAGAAGATTTACTGGTCTCGAGGGTATTCGGTCATTTTAGAAAGTCCTTTCGAAACAAGATAAATTTCTAACTGTCCGAGAAAGTTTCTAAAAGCTTACATAATAATTTATATCGGTTAAAACGCCGATTATATGTTTGAATCGCGCTCAACTTTTGTGCAATCTGAAATGTAAAGGCGTCCTTCTGTCACCGATTAATTACCATCAGGACATCTTTACTCTAGCCAGTGGATAATTGGTATTGGTACAGGTAGTTAAATAGAACAATTATATGTTAATAAATCAAACGTTATACTATGTACCTACTACCTATCTATACTTATCCCCAATCACAATGATATAAAATTGAATAGGTACTATTTAATCAATGACTTACATCAACATCTTTGCTTAAATATTACCAAAACTTTTTCTCTCAGATAGCGAACGTGTTAAAAGACTTCCATGTCGAAGCCAGAATACGTTACAGGTTATATTATACTACCTATGTGTAGAATCATATGCGGGTATTTCTTTAATCAAACGAGAACTCATTACTGCAATGGTAAACAAAGCTTTCTCCGAACTGATTTTCTAAGGAAGCAATATATTTCTCTTTTCATCGAGAAATAAGACAACTTTGATATTTATTCAGAAACATCTCATTAGAATAACTTTTGCATTACCACTGAAGGAACAATGTAATTCCGATGCAATAAGATGTTCTTTTATCCCAACTTCGCCTCCCATTTTTTAATTTGAAATACTGTATTTATTTTACGTACTTTCCGCCGATAATTTCAGTAACTTGATTCATATCGAAACTTACCATTTACGTAATAAGTACTCAAATTGTTAAAAGCGTGTTTCATTGATATTTTATATAATTAAGATATTGACGAGATCCATTTTCTAATTATAAAATTTTTCTCCATTAGAATTCATTTTTTTATTCGATATTTTAACATAAGTATGCATTGTACGAATCTTCAATAGTATGTTATTATTGTACGAAGAATATAAAACTAAAATGCTATTGCACAGTTCGTTGCGCCTTTTAGAACGTCAGGCGCGGTATCACTACACCGTTTATACTCCGTTTCTATGTATATCTCTGTGATGTACTTAGACTCACTTACATTATGAATATTTTTCTCAAGTGTTTCCACAAAGATATTCTTTAATTATAAGTGCTCACTCCATTATCATCAAAAGTTGGACGATGATGTATTTGCACCAATAAAATGGGTATTTAAGAAAACGAAAAAGAGGAAATGTGCGAAGTGAGGGAAGTGCTTAAATACACGAATGTCCTTTTCAACGATAAGTTTCGTTCTAGGCAAAAAATCAAATCCAAATACGCAGAAAATGGAAGGCAACAGTTGTATACTTAACTTATGTGACCTTCTATTTTGGAAAACAGTTTATAAGGGTTGATGCTTCCCTTATCTATGGCATTGGTTTTGCGATATACCTACGTACATACCCGTACATTTCTTCCAGCACTGTTTATCACTTGGTAAGCTGCCACAATACGTGGGTGAGAATAGCAATAGCCAAGCTGGATTATCCATTTATAGTACCACGTTTGACTTCTATACTAATTCAAAATTACTTTTGTACTCTTCCAATGGTCAAAAAAAAGCTCCGCCATCAGTTCTATATGAAATATAAGCAAAAATATAGGTTCAGATGAAATATTTACTCATGTTATAGTTTTAAAATATTGTCACATGCGTGTAAATGCCTTAGTGTAGTACGAGATAAGCATTCTTTCCACAAAAATCATCAAATTTGAATTCCCCAGAATGCTAGATAGAGATAGGATGAATCATATATCATAGCTAAGTTACTTAGCAATCAGATGATAATATATACATGGGAAATCTAAGGATTTTAGCTCATTTTTCAAAGAAATTGGCGATTTCAAATGTAAGAATTCAATGCAAAAAAGTTACCTACATCATTCACACAGTCATTTTTCGTCTATTTTGAAAATCCTAAAGAACAACAAAATCATAAAAAAACAATTAATTTGGCGATGTCACCAAGTACGAAAACATAGATATTTGATTTTCTGCAATCGAACATGTGAAAAAAATTATTAAGATAAATGAATTAAAATTTGTACCTCAATTTTGAGTATCTAAGAGGAACCGGATAGTGTATGTTGAAAATATTATATCATGTTCTGCTCCGACTTTAGCAACTTTGATATAATTATTAAAGAAACTGTTGAGATAAATTACAGCATCTCTTTATCGATTGTAATAAAGTAACAGTTCCGTAGCCATTACGAAAATTAAGATGAGAATTATATGCTTCATTCTGGCGTAGTATGTTTTCTTTATTATGTTGCTTTTCATTTTAAAAGCGTGGGTCGATTTGTTAAAGCTGATAACTTTTTGAAAAACCTCTCGACCTTTTTAAGTTACCGCGATCATTTCACCGTGAAGATATCAGAGCGAAATTAATTATTAATTAAATAAAGCCATTATGCTAATTTTCATTATGTAAATGTTGTGTAATTATTATTTCAATCGAATGAAATATCAAAATATGAATATTCGTATTCCGTATGGATACATACCATGTATATGAATAGTATTTGGCAAATTTAATTTGTAAATTTATAAAGAAGTACTTTGAAAAGGATTCCAAATTTCATAGAAATTGTAAAAAATTTCTACAAAAATTAATGTTTTAAGTAATTAGTAATTAAACTGAGTACGGGGTTTTAATTCAAGTTTTAATCATTTGAAAAAAATTAACACACCCTTGTGAAGTTTTTAATCTAGTAAATGCACTTTTATAATCACCACATCCCAATGAGTAGTTTGGCGTCTGTAGTACTTACCTAAATAACTTTGTTATGATTTATTAAAAAGCTTTCGTCCTCTCTAACAACTAAGAAAATTGAAACTAAGCCAGTGGCGTAACGTTACTTGAAATATTACCTAGAAGTTTTTAAGTTGTTACAAAATTTTTATTAAAAAATCGAAATATTTATCCATAATTGTAAAAAAAAAAGAAAAAATTAGGTAGGTAGCTTGTGAATATCGATGGAAACCCTTTCAATTCAACGTCCAAAGTAATAGTAACACTTAGTGCTTTTCGGTTAATGTTTTTTATGCCTGAATAAACGTAGTTATGCTACCATGCGCTGGTGCACTAACAGAGAAAGAAGTTTAATTTCAAATGTTATTCTAGTATAATGATCACTGAATGCAAATTCATTTTCACACTAATATAATAAGTGCACTCGTAACTCTTATTTCTGAGCGTGGAATTTAAGAAATTATGGGTATTTATGTTCCGCAACAAGGCGGAGGGAGCTGGCGAACAAAATAAAAGGAAATTTTGAATAAACAATTGAATGGACAACGCAGGGTGAAGTAAAAATTGAGGAACCTATTTCAAGACAACTGCGTCAGTCACGCAAAAATTCAGTAACTGTAAACTGATAAAAATAAATAATAGAAAATTTTGAAGATAAAATCACGATACAAATGAAAATTTTAGAGATCACTTTGAAAAGTGTACATAGATTTTTGAAGCAAAACATTTGAACTCTTAAATAAGCATGCAGCTTGTGATTAAAAAATATTTTCAATAATTTTTGATTTAACGTTTTTGTAAAAATTTATGTTTGTGGTAAAGAAATGATCCTCAATTTGAATACTGCGTTGCGTGATAAAATTTAATTTAAGTTTTATTTTTTATTTAAAAAAAAAAAACATAATAATCATAGATGGAGTTTGGAAATTAGCAATTACGTTACTATCTACGTTGTAATTAAATCGCATTTTAATTTCATTAACCGCGAAGCTGATGTATGCATGTGTACATCTACATAATATACCTTTTACCTATTACCTACCAGGGAATTATCTGGAAAATACAGCATAAATTTTAAATAAAGATGTAATTGAACATTGATAGTAAATTACGCTCGGTAAACATTGTTTATAAATGATTTTTAAGCAATTTTTTGAGTTGTTTCTCTCCGTTTTCTGAATACATACGAGTGAGAGTAATTTTAAACATGCGTTTTCAGAAATATTTTCTTCGCGCCGTTTGGGACATCGAGTTATTGCTTGCTTTTTTTACTAGAGTATGTGTAAGCAATTAGCTAATGTAAGGGAAAGAACTCAAACGTCCGACTCTTCCTTATTCATTTCTTATATCGTTTCATGTACCTTTACCCACGGTTTGCTTTTCGTTCTCTGGCATTTTATTTAATATTAAAACATCGAGCGCTATCTTCATAAAACTACCGACGCAATTACATTATTAAATGGGCTTTTTTCTCTCTTTTTCTACAAAATGGAACCAAAAAAATTTCAAATGCTCAGGAAAATTCTCTGAATTATCAAAAATAAGAATCATTAAATGATTCTAGAAAGACGCTCACTTGAAATTATAATTACGCTTCATCAAAAAACGATTGTTGATTTTTCACATTTCATAGAGATAAATATGCAGACGTCATTACAAAAACACGAAACTTCTCATTAAAAAAGTTACATGATAAAGGCTACGTAAGGTTTGAAAAGGCATCCCTTTTTACTTTTAAAGTGCTGAATTCTCTCATATGGCTGCATTGATTAGGGCGTACGAAATGTTGCAGTTGTTTTCCTCCCTTTAATTAACGGAAAATGATGTTATTCATTAAAACTCGCTAATTAGCCAAATTCTTAATAGTCTTTCTGGTAACTTCAGCCTGGTTCCAATTTTGAATCAGCCTCTGTACTGTTTCAGTGGTTACAAAATTTTCTCCTCGAAATTAATTACTAAATTTTAAGTGAATATCCACTTCATTGTTGATTCATTTAGTAATGCAAATTATATCAAATGAAAATTATGCATCAAAATCGATTAATTAGAAATACATTCGTAAATATAAACAATTGAATAAGAGAATTGATTGAAAACTTTTATTTTTGAATTTCCATTGGAATTAGAATTTTTTGATAAAATCAAAATCTAGTAAATTAAAGTCAAGAGTTTATAAAGGGAGATGCCCAAATAAATATGATTTTAGTATTTCTAGTGGATGAGGTTAGCCTACCTTTGTGCGCATGTATGTACTCGTAATTGGCGTAATTCTCTAATTGAGTAATTAAAAAAATGGAGAAAATTTGGTTTATTTAACTCCCTAATAAATCAGCGTACCTAATAAAGAATTAGAAATTATAATTTAATTTACTCCGAGCTTTTTAAGTGTCTATATATATCTATTCTCGGAGCCATATTCATATTCATGTCCACAATTTTCTTATTTTATTTTGGTCTCATTACGGTTTTACTTTTCAGTATAATTTAAAGATGTGGTTCATGTTAAAACGCCGTCTCATCTATGAAGTCGTAAGAACAGTAAGGGCACATAGTATTGAAATTTCATTTTTTTCATTGTGGGTACAACAATTCTTGTAATTTCATTAACGTAATTGCGTAGGCACGAACCGTGTTCATAATGTATAATTCATAACTAATCCTCAAAATAGTAAAAGTGAAGAATGAACAAGAAACAAAAACATTCTATTAATTTGCTCAATTAAAGATGATTTCCTTCAAGTTATCAGTTAGGCAAATTTATTAACACGAATTCTGACAACCAAATAGTCATGTCTCATGCAAGTTGATTTTTCCAATATAGGTATTCTGTATTGTAACCGTATGACAGCGACCGGTGATTTTCTGCTGATCTTATCATTAAAAAGAAGAATCATATCAAAATTAAACTTAATTTAATTGTACTTTCAAGTAATCAGACTTTTTTTTTCGCACATGCGCATTGTGCGTTGAATTTGTAACGAGAATATTTGTTGTGGGAGAAGTTAGCACTAGTTCTGCAGCACTAGATACTTGAAATATTCTTGTTTTGAGGATGGTGGAGAGTGGACGAATGGGATGCCAGATTGATGAGACTGTATTTTTATGATTTTTATGATTTATGAATGTCAAAACAATGCATACTCGACTAACCTAGCGCAAAAATTCTTCAAAACACCAGCCAACAAAAAGTTATAACCTAACCTAACCCTAACCTAACTCGAAAATTTCTCAAAACACAACACAACAATCGCAGAACCCAAAACTTTAACTTAACCCAACTCAAAATTTTTCGAAACCCAACCCAACAAAAAATTATAACCTAACCTAACTCGAAATTTTTCAAAACCCAACTCAACAAAAAATTTAAGAATTTAGTTCTAGTGCTACAGATCTAGTACTAATTTCACACACATGAAAACATGACTATTCGTTTCCTTCCAAAATTTTAATCATACTTCCTTTGTAATTTAAAATTCTACGAAAAAAGATTCGAATAAAATGAATATTTACGAATGATTTCATTATTTATTGAAAATTTATGCGAATAGTTCGTAAACGCAAAGGGTTTTTACATTTCAAAAGTTTTCGGAAATGGGCAAATTCCACTCTAACTATCTCTGCACTAGGTAGAGATACCACGTAAATCATATTTCATAAGTGTCATGAATTACGAAACGATAATGCAATTTCAGCGGTAGACACGACGAGATCATTTACAGTATTTAAATAATTTTGCGAGTGAAATATTGAACCCCAACAATGAATTAAGTTTTATGAACCAAATAAAAAAGCATAATATGTAGGTACTTGTGAATCATTGAATCAGTAGCTTAATGCTATCGATGTAATATGTACGAATAGTTTAGAATTAGTGGTAATCCCCTTCACTAAGTATGCGTTTTCAAAAAAATTTATCGTAAAAATTGTATAATAATATTATTGATATAATTAGATACTTGTTATTGATTGAGAGGTATTTAATTTTTTGAGGACGAAATTCATCAACAAGTAATGTTTTACTTTTACTTACATCTTTTCGTAAAAAGGGAAATGAGATATAAAACATCCAAAAAAGTATGTACCTAAATAACTATGTACATATTGTACTTGTATACCTAGTACCTACTTCCTACATTACACGAGATTCCTGCAGTAGGATTTCAACTTATTACTGCTTGGTCTAACCACATTAAAAATTGTTAAGCTCAATTTAATTGCCTTTCGAAGAATATTACAGAATAGAATCGTTACGAAAAGGACACGACTTCAGGATTTCTTTTAATGCGTCTTTCGCTGAAAAAAAATAGACCGAGTAGGTACAGGTATAATACACACTACATACGTGCATATGTGGTACAATACTTTTACAATTACACTTATAAATAAGCTTTTCATATTGATGAAAATCAACGCGATTGTAATTTGATTTAGTTCAACCTGTAAAGATGCTTATTTGTACAAAATATATGAATAAGTTCTTCCCTTATGCCATGTTGAAACTAAGAATAAAATGAGTAAACGTAAAGATAAAACGAGAAAGAAGGAGTAAGTAAGCAAGACAGAGACAAATACAGAGAGAGTTGAAAGCTAAAGCAATTACACTTTGCCAGAATTAATTAAAATAAAAGTCTATAAGGGCATGATTTTCTTCTTCTTAGCTTCTCTTTATACACTTTGATAAAATGGTTTTAACGAGTTTTCCATTCTTATACGCGTTATTATTTTCCTTTTGTTATCTTTTCGTTTTAAAAATAATACACAATAATTTTAATTAAAATAAACGTTTAATTTTCGTTGAAAAGTTTGGTATGTTTCTAGTTTGCTATTGTGAATAAAACACTATACGGCGCTCATTTAATGTTTACAAAAATCACCATTTCGAATGTAATGAATTGTGAAGTCTTTCTCACCTGTGGGTGATTCTAATTACCTACTTTGAATTTTATGAAATTTTTATCCCAAATGAAACATAAGTACAACATATCACGATAGAAATAATGCTGATCAATCTGCAAAACGATAAATAAAATGAAATCAGAAAAGCTTGTTTTCTCGTCGTTTTTGATTGCTGCATATGCTTTGTTTCCGTGTACACGTATACTTAAAAATTCGAAATATAATTCATCCAATTTAAAGTACAGGTACCTAACTAGCTACTACTTACTACCTAGTAAGTACCTTCATAGAATTCCTCATTATGTTTATATGCATAGCCATTGCTTGGTCGTATTTGAATTCATAACATCCTCGAATCACTGTTACTTTTCCATAAAATGTGCCAGAGAGCTATGGTTGATAAACGTGAAAATCATAATGAAATTCAAGGGATTTTTGAAAGGGTTATGGGACGATGTACTATATTTACATATAATGTCGCCGCGAGCTTGTTGACCATTATATTTTCCACATTCGCGAATATCTACTACAGTTTAATTACAAAATTCTAATATAAAAAATTTTCTCATTTCGCCGAAAGCTACTTATAATAAAATTGGTTACCATTTTAGATGACGTTTTGTCGATTCTTATTCAAAACGCAATTTTTTGAAAATGCCTAATTTTCTAATTTTCTATACAGTCAAAACGACCTAAAATTCTTGCACAATTTTGGAAAACTGCTCCATCAAAATAATTAGTTCTTAGGAAAAACAAATGTGAATATATGATGAGAATAATCTTCATTCCTGTAATTAAGTTGAGATTATGCATATCATGTTCGTGGATGAGCGCCTACTTTAGGGACAGAAATCAATGATCGAATGAAATGAATGGTAAAACACATATTGCAAAGGTTTAACAAAACCAAATTGAATATAAAAATATCATGAATAAAATAACACGCGTAATAGGTGTGTCGTCACTTTTATCCATGTTGTCATCAGATTTGCTATTTTAGTTAAGAACTCATAGCAAAAACTTCAAAAGAGAATATATTATGCATACTCCCTGAGGTGAAACGTTTCCGTGAAATTTAAATACAAAATAAGAACACATTTCCTAGAGGAATTCGCGCTTAAATCATTTTTAAGAAGAAAAAATATTCAAATATAATGAAGATATCAACGTCATTATATTTAAAATTTTGAATAACGCGTACTGCATAACGAGGTATCGTTATCTAAATACAAGAACGACATATAAAAGTATTACACGTGCGGTATACTTATTGAACTAATTTAATATTATGTAACAATTCTTCAATGAATACCAATCTGTAAAATGAACTTAATATAACAACAACCGTATCATTACAATCTTTCTCATTTATTTAGAAAAAATTCAATCTTTATTGACATATCTGTGAGAAAAAATACGAATGTATGGAATACTCACCAGTCTTGGCAGCGAATTCGTTGATTCGCCTACGAGAGGAATTTTTTTCTTGCTTATACATACGTACATTACATGTATAACATCCATTTGAATTAATTTGAAAAATATCCGAAGCTTCTTTAGCGCTATACGTTTGTATTAAATAAATATAGGTATAAAATTTAATTTCAAAAGAACTTTTATTCAACAGTTGACTAATAAATGTCTTGATTAGTTACAGGTAAAATCCCGCGCGTCAAGTCCTGTCACCCGCAGACTGCATTAGTACCTACACCTAGCTACCTACTTATATGAATTAGGTATTGATACCTTGGTACCTATTTACTGTTTTCAGAGAAATAAGAATGGTAATTATCAAGTAGGTAATAGGTAGAGACACTAACCAGAGGTATGTTCACGTAATGCATAGACAAACCTAAGCACGCCCAATTATACTCATTCAGCAACTTACTCAAAAGGAAATCGCCAACACGTACTTTTTTTTACTTGAATACTTGGTACTTTTTATTTGTTTATTTATTGTTAAATAAAACTAGACATGAAAATAACACTAAACTGGCTCATTATCTTATTACATAAAAAAATCGCGTCATAGTCGAATTAAACTCAAAGGCTCGTGAAAAAAAAAAGATTGTTGGCATTTTTTTTTAACTCATCGTATAATAAACACGATATGAACTATCACCGTAAACTGCGAATGAAATAGGAAAAGAAATTGCTATATTTAGGAAAGTACATATATCTCCCTGGAGTACATTACAGTAATGGGTGGAATTGTTAAATCATACGGAAGTAGGTAGAATTCATTCAGTTTTGAACAAGTATTAAAGTAATTCAAATACACGGTGTATTTGCGTGATAAGATCACGTATGGTATTAGATAACACGACTTGTATAAAATTTACACTCTCCCGGGTACCATGTAATTCATATTTGAGAAAAATGGATTACAAATTGGACGTGATAATACGAGTTTGCGCCGCTTTTCGTGAATGGTATACATATGTATGTACATCTTATGTACCAGTAGGCTACTTTACTTGCTATACCATTATATTAGATATTCTTCGAAGAATCAGATGAATGAGAAAAAAATTCGAAATTATTGTATCGTAGAAAACACCGAGAAAATCAAAATTATACAAGTTGAAAACATGTAAAAAAATGAACGTTGAAAAGTTGAATTTAACGAGCATTCGTTTCAAAATAAAGAAAACTTACCGTATGATACCCTATGTCCAGCGAAAATAGTTAAGGGATAAACCTGGTATCGTATAGGTTACGATGTCCAATTTAAAAACATTGCCAGTTATCCTCAACTGAGCTAGTTAGTTGTGTTGTTCGGAGTAGAACCCTTGTTCACGAACAAGTACACAAAACGATGGTTCGTATGTGTGTCCAATTATTATACAAACAACAACGTTATTAGTATCGAACAGAAAATTTACTTCTTCGATGCAAAACGAACATATTTTCCTTCTTCTGTCCACCCAACGCTCTTTTCGTCTAAATAATAATTATACCTCATGTTATTTGTTGAAATTCGACAATTCAATTCAACGTCTATCAAAGGTCTCAATCGTCTCGAGCTGAACTCTTTAAAAGATATCAAACAATTGCGAAAAACGATCCATGACTATATTTCCATATATGAAAGAATTTCAAGAAAGAAGTACCTAATTTCTTGTAGCAATAATTTCTCACAGGTACTTGGTTTAACTTATTGGCATTTTACCATAAATAATACGAAATACCTACCTATTTTTCTGAAATTTTGTATTCTTCATTTAATGCACCACTACCACCAACATCTTAATATTCAGATTATACGGATTATTTTGTATATAGACTACGGAATACCGATGAAATTTATAATTTAAGCAATAGATAGGATGGAAATATTCTTGACATGAAGCCTGGATGTGTGTGAACTAACATATCCAAAACCTGATGAATGGACAGAATGAAAAACCTCAACATAAGAGCAAACGTCTTTTGAAACAAACCGTTTTAAATATTTAAGTTCATTGAAAATAAACTTGGTCAAAGCTGCTTAAATAATACAAAATGCTTCAAAGCTGTTTTCAGCATATATAGCCATTACTAGAAGTGGTTACTAACATTTTGGTCCCGTATCATTACTTATGATGATAAAAAATTAATTCGATGCGTACCGCGTGATGGTACAGGAGTTTATCTTCGTTTCTAAAATTGATGGCTTAAAGTGGATAAATATTACCTACTTTTACTCCACAGAGTACGGCATAGAGAATTTTAAAAATGAGCCAACACTGTTTATTTAATTTCGTCGCAAATATTGTCGCACGGCGAATTCGCGACCGAATTATTTATTTAACGCATTAAGTACGACGTTAGTTGAAAGTTTTCAATGTTCGTTCATATACCTACTATATTGAAATCAAAGAAAACACCAATTAAGAATGCATCATTTTCCTACCATTCTGGGCTTGAAAAGTTCGATAAATTTTTAATACTTATCGTCAAGAATTATTTAAGTAGGTAACTACTAACTAGGTACATCTCAAAATGTAAAATCAAATCAAATCGGGTTTCAAAATTATTCGAATTTTTATCTTATTTATTTCGTGGACTTGTGTTCCAGTGCGCAGAAAAAAAATGTCTATCTTGGGGCGAGAAACTCAAATGTGATAGAATGTTTCATTCATTACATCTATCTACCTCAAATTTGCACGCAAATAAGTTCAAGTGACCATATAAGAGATATATGTAGGTATCTATTATCTCTTATTACCATGACAACGTCATGACATATTACCATAATGTTATTATTCAGATCACCAAAACCTTTCATCATAACATGATCATGAAATCCATTCGAAATACCACCAAGACATGATCATACGTCACTCACAACCATCACACTTGACCTTTCCAAAGACGTTCATTATAGCAAGTCATTAAATATCATGACCATAAAACATCACCATGATAATGACTTGTCATTGTGTAGTATATCACTCATTATCATGATATGTCACCATAACAACGACGTGTCATTTACAATTTGTCATGATGGCATGAAAATATCAAGAATATCATTCATGAGCATGACGCGTCACCATGACAAGGCTTGTCATCTATGACATGTTATCATGATATGAAAATGTCAAAATTTGAAGATTTATTATAATATTTTTACCAATTAATACAACTTGTAAGAGGTAATTATTCAATTTTTAATCAACATTGTCTTTAAGCTATCAACCAATTTTAATTATTAAATAAATTAATGATATCTATTTATATTTTGCAGAATCCAAGCAGCGTACGAAAATACTCTAAAATACTGATAGGAAAGTTCATTTTTCTGGCATAAGAGGTACCTCTACCTACGCAATTTACGTTCTACGATTTTTTTTCTTCTGTCAAACCGTTTAGTAAAATTTACGTCAAAAGTTGTCTCTTACGCCCGTTAAGTTTTTTTCGATCAAAAAATAAATAAATATATTTTAAAAAAGGTAAGGTTTGTTTTTCATGAACTTACTCTTATGAAAGTGCCCTTTAATTACAAAATATTTTCAAGAGAAAGTCAATAAACTAAGCCTAATTAGGGTTTAGTTTTAAACGATTTTTACCATCGAGAAAAAGAATATGCTACGCTAAGCTATAGAAATGAATGTATATATACCCTTCGGTATTTATTTTATATTTTATATTCTATGCGGCAGAACTGTTTTGAAACTTTTGTCAAGTGCTATTAAGGTGATGCGAATTTAATTGGGTATCGTGGATTAAAGAGAGGAGTTTTAATTTTCTAAAACCATAAGAATGTAGTTTTAAAAAGTTCGCAGCGTACGCAAATGACACGTCATTTTGAATTAATAGAGAACGCTTGCACTTGATACAGGCCTGTAATAATGCGTCATTATTAATCGCTCATTTGTTTAATTCCTATTCTGTTTCCTTTCCTATCTTAATTGTAATTTGATAAAACATTTTTTTTCGGATTATAAAGGTTGAACTACTTTAAATGTAAATTTGTGGCTTATTTTAATGTTTAAAACTTTTTTCACGCGCTTGTGCTTTTTTACCATCCTACGTAGGTAGGTATTCGTAACAGGTGTTAAAACTACTAAATAAGCATTTAACCCCACCTTGTATTTTTTTTCTGTGTAGAAATTTAAAATTTCATTTTAAATCTCAATTTCAAAAATGACTTTATACCAAAGCATAAGCTTTAAATAAATCGTCGGCCGTTAGTTCAAGGATTAAAGAGATACTTTTATTTCAAAACGAATTAGGTATCATTTTAAAAAACTTACCAAGTAAATTTTGATTCATTCAAATGTCCCGTGTGACTTGCTGATATGTAAGCATTATGCATGTCGACCTAAAAATCACTTTTAGATCACATCTCACGATTTTTTTCTGTGTAATGGAACGATTGGGATAAAATTTCTTCAGTGTTACCTACGCTATGAAAATCATTGGTACAGAAACATTTAAATTATAAAATAAAGGTAGGTACAGGTAGGTTCTTCCGATCACTGAAAATTAGCGAGGATAAACTGAATGGTGAACGTACCTTGATTTCAATTTTAACAGTTTCCAGTCAAATAAAATTTCAATTTCGATGAAGTAAGTCCTTATTATGTGTACATACTAGATAACTAGTAATGAAAAAACGTTAAACAGTGTTGCTTATACCCTAAAAAGCTAAAATTTCCAATTCAAATAAACGAATTCCTGACATTTTTCAAAGGGATTGTTCTATATATTAAATTTTTAATCTTTCTTGCAACGGACCCTTACCCTGTCAACACGGTTTTGAAACACGATGCGACGCCCTTTATAAAAATAGCTTCCAAAGAATGTACGTTGTTCAGGTTCAGGACATTTCATTACAAAACGTAAACAATGCAACGTGAAAATATTCTTGTTTAATAATTAAATTCTTGTCGGGTGTTATTACCTACAGTACAAAAGTATGAAAAAATTCAACAAAACCCATTAATTCAGGTAAAGTAACGCTTTACTCATTAGACGTAGTAAAACAGAAAAATATATGCACTTTGTTGTTGCTTGTGTTTGGTGTGGAAGCGTGGATGATAGGTAAAGGTACATTACTGAGTGGCCAACTAGAACCTACTAGACAGTGGCTAACTGGCTACTAGGTTGAAGTACTACGGATAATAAGTATAGGTACATCAAATCAAACGATTATGAAACAATTTATACGCTTTTCATGAAGCCAGGATTTTTCAATTTTTTAGACTCATTGACATCACATTTATGACCCAAGCTTAAGTACCTACTGAAAACCACATGAATCCACCATGCAAGAAAATTTCATTAAAATGAGGGATTATCTTTATAATTTCACTTGTTAATGAAAATAATACTTTACCTCAATCCGATTAACTCTTAGCAAAGAAAGAACGAAAATTTTGCAGTTTTCCTTTCGTCGTAATTTCCACGTATATATAAATCCCAATATTACCAATGCAATCAAAATTTACCATTTTTGAACATTCCTATCTAAAATGAACAATTATTGTGGTTATTTCAATTCTTTATCCCTTACGATAGTCACTAGTTCACTACTTACATAAATTGAATAAATGATAAGAGTCATTCAAGCCTGTCAAGGATTGGTATTTTTTTTCTCTCTTTAAATTCCTGTTGTAAGTGCATGGTATTTTGGAGAAATTAAATAATTTTACCTGAATAATTGCATTTTGTAGTTTTTTTTGGATTTGTTATGTGTCATTTATGCACCAACGGAATATAGATATTTTTTATCGTCGAAATATTTGTGAGTTACATCCAAGCAGTAAATACTCTAATTTGTAATTTGATGGTGAAACTTCATACAGATGCACGAATTTAGGTATTTACTAATTTTTTTATTGTTTATTTTATGAAAATCGCGTGATTATCGTTTTAGATGCTTAGAATATATGAATGTAGGTACAAGTGTGATGCAGATAGGTACACTCGCATCGTTATGACGTCTGAATTTTACTCATTTTGTCAAGTTATACAGAGATGATTAAAATAAAATGCTTTTTCTGTTACTAAAAATATAATAATTATACAGCTATGAAATAACCCACCGACAAAGAAGAGTAGAAAATCGAAGAATGCGATTAATTTGCGAAGCGAATTTTGTAAAATAACAATCAAGTTTGGAGGGTTGTATTCTTTATCTTTATTCATGTCTGAATAAGTATAACGAAAACTTTAATTGGTATTCAAGTTAGAAAACAACCAATGGTAATATATTATAAACGGGTTATCTAATTAAATTGCCTCGTTCGCATTTTCTCGAAGAATCTTATCGACTTTCTGCGAAATTATGGGCAATTACCGAGGAAATATTCGCGCAATTTTCACTCCTACTGATAATGGTTGTTATAAAGTTTTCCAATTACACAAATGGTTCTGACTGTGTTTTATTACACGTTTTCCAATGTTATCTGTCTAATTTGATAAAGGTCAATTTAATATGGTTTCGTTAATTTTTCACAACAAAAAGATCTATTTATGATGTACGGAGCGACGTCTAGGACATTAAGTTTCAAATGCATTCCGAGATCTATCCACGATCGCATCGGAAGATTTTTTTCGCTTCAAGACTTAACCAAGAAATACAGTCGACATCAAATTAACTAAAAGTTTTTATGGTTTTCGTAAAATGCAATTTAGTAGTAACTGAAATAACCGTTGCTCGAGTACATATCTGCAGAAAAAAAGAAGACCGGACATCTTGCCAGGAGTGCGCCTTCTCTCAGTCTTTCTTCTTTCATCTCGTATATGAAGTTTGAATCAAATTACACTATATACGGCGGCGTACATGTGCATGAATGTGCGCGTTCACGTTTGTGAGTATTGGTGTGTCTAAGATTGGTTTATATCTCACGTCTGGTCTCGGAGGACTCGTCAACTTTTTGACTTTTAAAAGCGTAGCGCACTCAAATTTAATGCAATTTCTCTGGGGTTATATCGTTGAAGTTCTCATTTTTGTTCTTAAAAGTAAAAATACGCAGAAATTAAATTTAATTTGCTTGAAGGTCGACGTTGTAACTCAAAAAGTTCGCATATCACTTACCTTGTAAAATTCTCAACGTTTCAACATTCAGTACCTATACCTTTACAGTACTGTAATCATAATATAATAAGAGATGGAATATTTTTATTCAATTTTAATCATTAATTTACGGTATTTCTTAGTTGCTTCCTAATCTTTTATTAAACGACGTTTCTTGAATTGTGTCAAAAATTATGAAAATTATACAAATTTGTATTAGATCTCTCTTCAATTTGTGTATGATACTCAATAACTGAAAAAAATTGGGGAGAATTGTCTAGTAATTAAATATGTAATTTGAAATTTCTGAAGACCTTCTAGAAAAGCTAGATTCAAGGCGAAGTGCATCTAGCCTCCTCTCTCAATCGTTCTGAAAGAAGAATGAATTGAAAAAAAACCTAGTAAAATATTTTCGGTTTTGAGAATTCTTTAAAGGATTTCTCTGGAAGCACGCCTCATAGACCCCCCCCCCCGTTGAAGTAATAATTTATGTCATAAAAGTTTTGTTGAGCTGACCAGTTTCTGAGTTTTGTTTTGAAAGTTTCGAACTCAAAATATTTGAATTTTCAAGCGCAAATATAAAAAATACTAATATAAAAAGTAAACAAAAATCTTTATTACACACAATAATGACTTAACATTTATACATTCAATATACATAATACAAATACATACAATTATTATATACACAAAGAAAAAAGTAACAAAACAATTATTGCATTTAATTAGGCAACAAAGTCATAAATATTGCTTCAAATTAAACATATAAAACGAAAATAAAAGAAAAGCAACTCTTTAATTAATTATTGTTCGTTTTTGATATTGTCGTTGGAGCTATGATATCCTGCGTATATTCCACATCATCCATTGGCTTGAAGCATTTTAAATAAACAAACCAAAAACAAAATAAAAAAACAAAGGAACAAAACATAATAATAAACAACACAAAGAATTTAAATGCAATACAGAAATGCAACGTATCTATGAATTGAAAATTTGTTTTCTAAATGCGTGTTTAATTTACTTAAAATTTCGTTTATAGTATACATGATGTCATGGTATCGATGATCACTGCGAAACTGAGTGGTATTGAAAACAGCACTTTCAATGTGAGCGATTTTTATCAATATTTAGGTTTACATTAGGTAACAAAAAAACGGTTTGAGTAGGAATTTATGGGGTAAATATTTATATTTAAGGGAGAAAAAAATCTTTATGTGGTTTTACTTGCGTTAGTATTATTAGATAATCGTTGCTAACCTAACATGTCACAATCTTTGAAAATTATTTTTTGCAATTTAAATTTTCTCCTCTAAAAACCGAATTTTTTAATGCGCATAGCTTACACATTAGGTGACGCAAGATTAAAGGAATTAAATCGTTAAAAAATTCACTTCGCCGTATTCGACTATAGCTATATTTCAACATATTTGGTGCAACGAAATTAGCAAACGCGTCGTTGGAAAAGTATTATTTGATTAAATAAGCCTGTCATGTGTAAGTAATTTAAAGAGAAAAATCAGATAAAATCGACGCAATTTTCATTCAACCTCATTCTAAAACGTCCAGAAAACAAAATACATAAGTTCGAAACAAGTTTAATTAAAATTTGCAGCATGAATGCTCCCAGATCAATTCTTTTTTTTCTGTTAATGTGTTATTAGCATTTTTATCAGAATAAATTTAATTATACTTGGTGAAAAAAAAACAAAAAACAAAATGAATACGGAAAATTAAATAAAAAGAGATTATAATTAACTTTTTTGTTTTTTTTTTTCGTATGAAAATCGTTATTTTTCTTCGGTAGAAATCGTTTCGAAAACTTTTCTCCAAGTTCACGATATTCTCAGGAGGAAAAAAAATATGCGGTAAGAATCGCCAATGCCGTTATTAGACCCTTAATTCGACATTAAATAAACACTAAACAGTTTTTTATCGTAACATGTTGAAAATCAACGCGCACGTATACCTTTTCATCCTTTTACAAAAATCCTACACTAATCTAATCCAAATTATACGGAGAAATGGCCCATAAGTAGACAGAAAAAAAGCGAAACTGTTAAAAATTTTTTCACAAATTCTGCCGAACAACTTCTTAAAATAAAACATCAGTTTGAGTCATCCTACAAATGTGCAAACCATGACGTCACCATAAGCTGCTTAAGCTTAGAAGAAATGTGTTTAATGGAAGTAACTTTTTTTTCTGCCGTAAATTCAATAAAAACTAAATCTCAGAAGGCAATAACAAGCAAAAACTTCTCAAAAGACAACGCTCAAACGTGTTATTCAATGTACGTGTACAATTTTTCAAGGGTAGTATAATTTACATAAAAGTTTGAATTAAGTAAACACATATAGGCTATTGCAACCATTAGGTAATGACATCAACGAAAATCCAACAAAGTAATAGAAATCGTATACATGAAATAAAAATCAACTTGAAAAGTTTTGGTTTTGAAAATGTGAAAATCAAAATTTCTTATTGCTTCAGTTTTAAACGCAACATTGCTCCACTATTCTACACAATATGCATAGCTGTGATAGAAATGTCAGAAAATATCTTCAAAAAATGTGCATCAAACCAATGCATACAGTTTGTTCAGTGTTGACAATTACACAACGTTAAAAAAGGCAGATGGAAGCATTACACATTGATCGCTATTTCAACAAGATTAGATTTTGTTTTGTGAAAATAAAAAATCAAGTCTTAGGCGCTTCGTTCACGTACTAACTGATTTATTATTTTCGTATAATTTGACAAAGTAAAAAAATTGAGCTAATAGAATACTTTCAAAGGTAACTTATTTTCAGACATTTCTATTTAGAAAAAAAAGATCATATATACATGTACTGTTTATAAGTAGTAGATTATAAATAACTAACATTAATAATACAAACAACTGATCGACAATTTATAATCGTCGATACATAAATATATAAACAGAAGAAAAAAAAAAACTTGAAAAAAATCAAGAAAAATAGGTGATACGAAAATACGTAATATTTGAGCAGCATTTAGAAGTGAATGGCTTTTATTGAGAAATATTTAACAAAAAAGCCAATGCCTCGATGATTAAGTTCCCATCGAAACTTTAACATCGATACAACAAATTCAATATTTTTTGTACCTCGTTTTTTTTCTTGATTAAAATAATCCACTGTATAAAAAATTCTCATCACAGACAACCCTAAAATTTCTTTCGCTGATTGCATAAACGCAAAATCCTTGAAAGAATCATAAACGTGGCTTTTTTTTTCAAATATACCAAATGATTATGATTCGAAATTTCACGGTAATTAGACAGGCAAAAGTTCCTTTATTAATAAAACATAACGAGGTACAATGTTGAATTAGTACGAAATTCAGATTTAATTACGAACAAGTATGTGAGCCCTATCGTTATCTTCTGACACAGCAGAGCAGGATAAAATAAAACGTGCAACAAACCAATAGCGTAACGTTGCGCGTTCATATTCAACGTACATAATAATCAATTTCAAAATAACAAGAATCAAAATAGTTAACGGCAACGATTTACTGAACTTTAAGAACATAAATACGCTACGAAATCACAGAATAAATACAATTGAAATGTCTCACTCAAAATTATTCAACGAGGGAAAGACTATCTGAAACAGAATAAAAAACAGAAACAATTATAATCAACATGTATTACAATTCTTTTTGGTATTTATCATATCATAGTATTATGAAGTATCGCTTTTTCCAGGATATAAAACCAAAACCAGCAAAAACTGGTAAAACTTGCCTAAAACCATAATCGAAATCAAGAGCAAAACCGATATTTTTAAAAACCACGATAAAAACTGGAATAAAAAAACCAATTTACCCAAAACCGGTTCGAATTTGGGTTTTTGATTTTTTTTTAAATGGTATGTAATTAAGAAATTATCTAAGGTAATTTCGTAATTACTTGAAATATATTTGTGAAGAATAAAAAAGTTTCCATTTTTGGAAATTTTTTCTCAATTTTAAAATAATTTATTAAAATTTTTCATTTATTTAATTTTTACGTGTTCTGAAAAAGATGAAAACCAAAATGTAAAAAAAAAAATACAATAAAGAACTATATTTGCGCCTCGCTGCAATTAATTTCATTTTCAATCTTTTTAAAATGAAAAATCAAGCAAAAAATGAAAATTTGAACCGAAACCGAAATCAAAACTGAAACCGATTTTTTCAGGACCAAAAACCTGTAACCATTACATTTTTCGTTAAAAATGAATATACGACGCATAACACGTTTTGAGGGGAAGAAATAGTCACCTGACTTGTCATAACGTATCATCATTACCATGTCTATTACCATGACATCATGACATTACCATAATATGTCATTATTCAGGTCACCATGACATGTCATCATAACATGATCATGAGATATCACCAAGACATGTTCATATGTCACTCAAGACCATAAAACTAGACCATTTCAGTGACGTTCATCATAACAAGTCATTGCATATCACATCAATCATAATCATAACAGGTCACCATGACAATGACTTAAGTTATAGCAGGTCACCATGACAATGACTTAAGTTATAGTACGTCACTCATGATCATGATATGTCACCATAACATGACCTGTCATCTACGAACTGTTACGATAACATGAAAATATCATGAATCACTTATGAGCATGACACGTCGTCATAACAACGACTTTTGTCATCGTATGTCACTCATGTTCGTGATATGTCAACATAACGATGACATGTTATTGTGTCATGAAAATATTAGGATCACCACTAATGAGCATGACACGTCACGATGGCAACGGTTACCATGACAATCGTGTGACGCTTTTTTGTAACGCTTTTTCATGACGATTTTCGATTTTGCGTGCCATAGCCAAGACATTAAAATGTCAAAAGCACTAGAATCCTTGTAATTATTGAAAATTAAAATAATTTTTCATAAGATTGAGCAATTTTTTGATATAATATTTTTAAACGTATACGTATTTGTCCAATAGAGCAATAATCAGCGATTACAATTTTCCCGAGCAATTGCAGAGATTTTAGAGCAGTTTCCTGCAAAAGTAGGTTATGCAACCTACTATATCCGTAGTCCCGTCTTGAACAATCGCAAATCCATTTCATCAAACATACTATCTTGTGAATTTATACTTTTTCGTTTGTAGGTAATAGGTATAGGTAGTGAGTACGGTACTGGGTAGACAAGGGGTTTTTCTATTTCTATTATTTTTTGAATTTTTTTCCAACTTGATTATCCTGATGCAGATTTATCTTTGTTTTCACTAGACAAAGCTGAAGTCAGAAAGTTCACGTTTTTTTGTACCATTATTCATGGCAGGTAATTCACACGCCAACTAAAAATAATCCTCATTAGAAATTTTACTTGAAAACTTCGATGAAAATTTTACAAAAAAAGAATTTCAACGGCTATATACGTATAATACTTAAATCATATCAGAAAAATTTCCACCATTTTTCGCAACAGACGAAGATGCTTTTAAACAACATCGAACATTTCATCCAACATAACGTAAATATCAAGCAATCATTAAAAACGAGGCTAAACTTTATGCGTTTTTTTCCCCGTTCGCCGTATTAATAACTTAAAAGGAGAGTGCGTTTAAAACAGACAGAAACAGAAATACGAGGAATACGCGTTAGAACGAAACGAAAAAGAATTAGAAAAGGAGCAAAGATGAAATTACCTTATTCTCGCTAATGGATTCCCGCATAAATAAGAAAAATCCAAATGGATTGAAAACGTATATCTTAAAATGTGTTTCGCTCCACGTATACATTCATTAGCTTTTAAAGTAAGCGGCGTTCGGCGTTATACACGATAGGGAAAGGAGGTCTAAAGCTCGACGCGTTGCGAAGAGAAAAGGAAAGGTGGTAAAGTCTGCTCCATGTCAAAACTGGTGTGCAGAAAATCGCTCAACCTTCTATTCTTCGTACGGTCCACCTGTATTCACCCCGTCTGACATCTTACACCGCTTCCTAATCACGCTAATGGAGACCCGAAGTTCTCTTTTACCTTGTGATAAAAATTGTATTAGTTTTTACTTACGCCCTATTCACGCTCCTTCATTGTTTTAAAACGTAAATTCAACATCGCAGAAAATAATTCAAAACCGCGAGTATTTAATTTTTAATCAATTCGGATTTAGGCTATTTCGCTTCATTTACTTTCCCCCCATTTCTTTTTTGGGATAATATAAAATTGGAAAATTTAATTGAACAAGTTGCCACTATCATAAGTTTATATTATTTGGTACAATTCATCGAAATAATATTTTTGTAGTATTTAAAAAACTTGAATATTATGTGCATAACATACAGAGCCGTATGGAGAGGGGGAACAAGAGAGCACTTTGCTCCAGGCTTGGCTTTTCTAAAAGAACCCAGAGATTTCAAAGTTACTTTATAATATAGGCATCTCCCACACCTATTTCGTCCATTTAATAAATAATATCATTCATAAATTGAGAAGAGGGCCTAGAACGTTTTCTCTGGTACAAAAATACAAATTTTTAATTTAAAATGAGCAAATTCTACAAGGTTTGATTAAAGGAACATTTTCCTTCATCGCATAAAAAAATTAGTTAAGCAGAATAAAAGTTAGTATCCTGTGGAAATTTTACATGGATGTAGCACTCTCATTATCGGAAATATTTAAAAAATTAAATCACTTTTTGGAATCATACGTAAATAACATTTAGGAAATTCGTTATAGTGTGAAGAGAGTAAAGTAATTAAATCAAAGCTTTGACGTTTGAAAAAAACCATTCCCATCCATTACTATAATTAGTGTGAACTTGTACATAGAAATGGAATTCGCGTAACGAATCAAAAAAGTTGCATTTACTTAATTACCAAAAAAAAAAAAAAACAAAACTTGAATACAAACGGCCAAACATGAAAACGAATCAATTTTTTGTTTTTTTTTTTCAATTTAAAAATTAAATCGAACGATGCCCTTAGAGGCGCCATTCGCTGCGTCGTGAATCTTATCAGAATTTAGTTAATAGGGTATAAAAACAGAGTAAGAAATACTATCTAGACGACACCAATCGTTACAAACGGTACACATACAAATACGAGGATAGATGTATTTTTGGCTTTAATTCAAATAAACAGCAAATCGCTTTATCTCATTTCGCCGAAAACAATTTATGGGATTTCTTTTCCAGCAGCTTTTTGACAATTGTATTAAGAAAATTAAATTGGTCCATCTTATCTTGATGGTAGAGTGTCGGAATAAGTGTGGTAGTAACGCTTCGGAATAAGATCTACTTCTTAAAAGGATGAACGCTTATATACAGTACGAAAAACGCACATTTTGGCCTGTCAGACCAACCACTACAGAAACGAAATCGTCATCGTCAAATGAATCGCGTCGCTATTTAATTCGCGCAGAGAATATAAACACGAACTTAGACAAGTCACACTACGCGTACTCGATGTATCGCTTTGAGCTTTTTAAAATAAATTTCAGGTATATCGTTTCAAAATAATTCAGCGGCGGAGGCACGACGAAGGTTAGTGAAATTAATCGTCGCGGTGAGAATTCACCTTAGTAGCAGTTACTCACTATTTCCACGTTTTAAACAAACTGTCGGAGAGCAGTGTGATTTCTAGAAAACCGATTCGGTCTAATGAATAAATTAAACGCTTTTTTTTCAGTGACAATCGAACCGTAATTCCGTTAAACGTGCTAACGTTACTGTGGACCGCTTTCATGATCATCAAAAATTCTATCCGAAAGTCGAGATTATCAATGATTTGATTCTCTTGAAATGTTCCATCACTAAGTACTTCAGATTGGTTCAAATAATATCTCTTTAAAGTTAGAAAAATGTAATAGTTAAAAATGGATATTGTATCACAATTCATTATGAAATTTGACAACTGCCGAAGTAAGAGCTTAAGAGTTGGTGATGGGCAATATCCGAATAATTCAAAATTCTGATATTCGAATAAATTTATAAATTATATATTCGATATTCGAATATTCGAGGGGAGGAGGAGGGTTCGCGTATTTTTTTTGTTTGAATTTTTACGAATTAGGAATTACGATGAAATAAATGAAATAACACACGAATAAAGAAATCCAGGTTTGTACTTGAATTATTAAAGTACCATAAATTAAATTGTAATAATTGAAGTCAAGAAAGATGAACATCCTCGCCATTTCTTCCAACAAACTGCTCCTCCGATCACTTATTAACAAAACTTTGTTGAGAAGTAGGAATTTTAAGTAGATTTTAGAATTATTCGAATCCCAAATATCAGAGAAAAATTATTCGAATATTCGTCGAATAACCGAAGCACAGAGGAATTCGACATTCGAATAATTGTTTGGCCAAGTTGCGTCGAATATTCGAACACTATTCGAAATCCAATTGGCAACGAAATTCAAAGTGGCTGACTCCTGGTGGCGTTATGATGAAACACTTGAAAACGGGATACTTGAAATGTAATATGCGGGAAAATTGCAGTTTTCAAATTTTACGTTGAAAAAAGCTGAAAATTAGTGAGAAGAAATTAGCTTTACATCTTTAAAAATGGTCAAAACGTAATTGTTTTTATATCAAAAAATAGGAAATTTAATTTTCTTCAAATTATAAGAGATGAAAAATTTTCTAAAACTCTCTCATTTTCGAGTAAAAATTTAAAAGTTACAATTTCCTCATGTATTACAGTTCAAAGTAGCCAGTTTTCAACATTTTGTTGCAGCGCGCTCTATGTATCGTTTCGTTGCCAATATCATTCACCCATCACTACTGAGAATCGTTTTTTTTCTTCCATTCCAAAATCAAACCACAATAAAAAACAGAAAATATCTGACAAAGTAAAATAATTTGAACATAATTAAATTCGCGAAAATTACTTAATTACCTACAATGGCGAATACTTCGATTGCCATCGTTTCATTAGAGAATCCACTTTTAGGTACTTTAATTTTTCCGTTAGACTTCTTGTACTCATACAGGTACCCGCATTTCATAATCTGAATTAAACTCACTCATTGATGACGAAATAATTCCCATATTCTTGCGATAAGTCTTTGGTATGTTTTACCACCATAATAAGCTCTTCGCCGATATGCCCACAAATTGCACATAAACTTCGATCCATTAACAAGCGGCATTTCAATTCGCGACGATCTCAATTCGAACAATTAATTCGATTCCGTTGCACTTATCGTTGGTGCAATTGACGAAAAAAGACGACGAGTAGATAGAAAATGAAAAATTGGAAACAGGTAAAGAAAAAATTACAACTACGAATATAATTTTCCATAAGTCTCCAAGCACCTATCATAATGTTATTTGAAGAAAAAGATTCCCAAACAACGCGAGGACGCACTAAACTAAAAACGCTTAATAAATAAATGAATAAATGGATTAAAATCTCTTCCCAAATAGATTTAAAGTTAACATCGAGCGTGTGCTTGTTCAAGTGCTTTTTCAAAGGGAGTTGGTTTAAAATTTAAACAATACGTTTCTTGGGAGTTGTTAAAAGCTTTATTCGGCCGATTACAACATAGGAATTGAACAGAAAACGTAAAATAAATGAAAGCGGGGATTCGATTTGTAAATCAAATTGTCAAAATAATTTAATTGAAATCTGAACTTCAATTCAAATGCGCTTCTTTCTTAATCATGAATCGTGATTGCTTTATAATACGCTTGCTGTCTTAAAATACGTACGTTCTGATTACGAGTATTTATGTTAAAGCGAGTATTTGTAATATGGTACTTTTTAATTTTAATGACGTCACGAAATTTTAATGAGGGCGGAAATTAAAACGTTGAAGATAACAAAGTTACGTATAAATGAGTTTTTTCCCTGCAACGTAAAAGGTCAGTTTTAAATGCAAACAACCTCGGATACATTTTATTAGGAGAATAAAAGAAGCGAGAAGATGTGGGAGTGAATACAACGTTTGCACCGCGCGTTATATATATGTTTGTAAGTGAACCTCGTTCGCTGTTTTTGTAAATTTGTATCAAAAAACTCGAAGAAGATGTAATAATCAGCGAATCTCGCCTACATAATATTCGTATTTGTGTTTTCCAACTTTCAAGAAAATTCAAATTATTGAATCAATAAATCATGTTCGTTCTCTTTGAGATTTCTTTCAAATGTGATATAGCGCAACGATTTCAATCATCAATATAAAATTAAACATGAGCACAGTTGTTCGGAGGATACATCACTTCTTAACATCCAATCTACCAATTAATTTATATTTCTCATGTACCCATGAGTGAATTCGGCAAAGGAGGACGTGTCTCTCTTCAATGTTGAAAAGTTTGACCCACACCCCTACCCCTTCAATATTTTAAAGAGTGAGTAGTTTGCTAAATCTGGTAATCGTGGTACCATCATCAAGCTGATTTTTTTCATTAAAGTTTTCAATGATTTTTACAGTAAGTCAGGGTATCTAAAGCTGGATATACACTATGCGCGATGCGCGCGAATCATGCACGAATTGAGCGAATCACGCATAGTGTATATACGTTGATGCGTTCATCATTTGATGCGCGCCATCAAAATTTGCGGGGCTTCGCCGTGAGGAGGGAGAAATTCGCGTCATTCGCGCGCATCGCGCATAGTGTATATCCAGCTTAACGGATTTTTTTGGTTGATAAATCACTACTTTTTCACTACCTTTTTACCAAATTTTCGAAAAGTTCCTTCTCCCTTACCTCATCAATGAGGTCAAATCTGTGTTGAAAAAAAATCAAAAAACTATAAAAAAAATTAACGCATTAAAGTACATATGTGAGGCCGCATACGAAAAGGGACTACTTACTTGGCCAAAATCATAATTTTACAGGAGAGGGTTTAAAGTTATCAAATTCTTTAAAACATCGAAATTCCCTTGAAATATTGAAAATTAAGATCGGTGGTCGGTTTCATTCGATTCTTGAAGGTTTTTTACATAAATTTCATAAAAAAAATAAAAAAAAATTTTGAGCAATTTTTGAAGAAAAATATTTACATACATGCTCAACTTTAAACGTCGAAATTTCCTCGAAATATTGAAAATTGAGATCAGTGGTCAGTTCCATTCGATTCTTGAAGGTTTTTTACATAAATTTCATAAAAAAAAAAATCGAAATTTTTGGCCAAGTGGTCCCTTTTCGTATGCGCCCTCACATATGTGATGTCACATATTTTGATAGTGCTGCCAACACGTAAAAAGTAGCCAATAATTTATCAAAAATGAACAATTTTTATGTAATTTTTTCAACTAAAATTCATCATATTTTCACTACTTTCCCTACTTCCACTACCTGTTAGAAACCCTCTAATTATACATGAAAACCCCCAAGCTATAAAAATTGCTCATTTTTGCGATTAAATACGAAAATTTAGCCCTTATTTCGCTCGGGCAATTTTTTTATCTTTTATTTTTCAAACTAAAAAAAATCCACATTCGATCGTTAGAGAATTTATTTTCATTTCCTATCACGATATAAAAATTGTACACCGCCCTTCCCGGGTTCCAGAAATTTTTTTGGAAATTTGTGTTTCACTACGGTCTCCTAACTCGATGTTCATGAGCAAAGCTCGCTTACATATGTAATCATTCTTTCATTAATTTATGTAATAAACGCATATACTCGAATTTTTAAGTTTTCCGAATTTTTAAAATACAATTAAAATCCACATACTCATCTGAGGTACCTAACAACCTAGTACCTACTACCTAGCTACCTACATACTTGGTACGTACTACGTAGAGTATATCAAGGAATAATAAGAAATGAATCTAACAAAACAACGATCATACAAGAGCACAATATGAATACATTTCGTCGTTCGATCATGATTACGACCAATTATTAAATATTTTCGACGCACTTTTAAAACATACCTCTTTCCACATATTTTTCGCAGCCTAAAGCGAAACCAACAAAACCCGTTTTCAAATTGATTGGTTTTAAACACTGTGGGAAAAAACGAACCCGTCAAGTGTACATCGTGAATACAGCACGAGGGAACAAAAAACACTATTATTTAAATAATCAGTCACCGTTTATAGCGAAAAACTACATACCTTTCGATCTCTGGTAAATTCAAATCACCCTTTGTACTCAAAAGTTTATCCGTTTCGAAAATCGGAAAACGGCCACTATGATGCATGATTAAACCAGCAATGCACTGATCGCGCATACGGATAGACGAGCAGACTAATTAACTCTTGTTATTAGAACCCTGTCACTCTTCTTCTATTCGCCTGATGCAGGAGGGACATTTTCCGCTCATCTCTTCTCCGAAACCTACATCAGAACTTAATTAACGTACTCCGTTTCCCTTCTTTCCGAAAATTTCCTACGCCGTGATGTGCGGTTACATTAACTTTAGACGCATTAAAACCCTCTTTACTTAAAAGCTACCGTTTGCCGTCGTTCTACCTCGTCGTTTCCACCAGCGCCCTATCTTCAGTCTCTCTTCTTTCCTCTTCACGAGTTACTTTTACCGAGAACCACGCGAATATGCCGATTTTCGTCGTTGCAAATATTTTCTGCACCTTCGTTTCGCACCCGTTTGCCAGTGATTTTCCAGCTGTACTAGGTTTGGACGCGCAACGATGGCGGGATAACCAAATTTCCTGGCGCGAGGAGGTGTGTATACAGTTAACTTCGTTAAGGCATCAATAAAAGCTTTATTTAATAGTAATCAACGTTAACTTTGAACTTTGAAATTTTATACTCCTTCGCTCGCCTTTATTAGTACAACGATTCAACATTAACCCGTGAGAAGGGTCGTGTTTTGCCATTTACCTCATAATTCTTCTTCGCATTGCGTATTTTGTAGATTTGTCGCGTATGTTTTTTTCTTCGCTGTTTCCTTTTTTTAAAAATAAATTTTTAAGTGTTTTTTTCCTATAAATTACATAAATTAATTTTTCACTTAAAAAACGACTAGATATGACAAGGTACAAGTCTGCAACACAGTGAGGCATTTTTATGTCGCTTCGCGAAGCTGTGCCAACAATGAACTATCCTCGTTCAGCATATTTTTTTCCCGCTATTCAGGGTTTATTGAACCCAGAAAATAATCACCTGACCTGTTATCACATGTCATCACCATGTCTACTATCATGACCACGTGTTTATACGCGTCATAATGACAACACAATGACATATCAACATAATGCGAGTGCTATTATTCAGGTCACCATGACCAGTCAAAATAACATAATCGTGAGATATCATCATGACATGATCATATGTCATTCATGAGCATGACACATGACTATGCCAACCACATTACCATAACACGCCATTACACATCACATGGCAATCATAACAGGCCACCATGACGATGATGTGTCACAATAAGAACGACGTGTCACCTACGATATGTTACGATTCCATGAAAATACCAAAATTGTCGCTCATGAGCATGACAGGTTGCCATGAGAACGACTTGCCTATGTATCATGTCATTAGACATGCTACTACATATGATATCATCACATCACTCATGAGCATGATATGTCAAAAGAACAACAAAGTGTCATTCATGACATGTTATAATAAGATGAAAATGTTAAAATTGTCACCCATGGCTATGATTATGAGAAGTTACCATGGCAACCATGTGACGCTTTTTTATGACAATTTTCGAGTTTGTGTCATATCCAAGAGTCACTCGTTATAATGAAACGTTGCCATGACAACAACGTGACGCTTTTTTATTACACTTTTTCGCTACAATTTTCTGTGACGATTTTCGATTTTTTGTTTGTCGTAGCCAAGATTTGAAAATGTCAAAATTTTGTTCGAGGCAAATCTATTTCTGAAAGAAAATATTGAAAAACGCGTCGCAGACCAATTCGCCAATTTTATCCTGCGGGGGCCTTTGAAATTGAGTAGGAAGTCGGTAAATATTAGGTACGACGGACAAAAGAAGTTTTAATTTCTTTAAAATAAATGTCGAGTCTAAACTTCATAATTCAATAACGGTTTCCTTATTTATAATGGAAATTGAACAGATGACATACTTAAATTATCGTCATTTCGGGTAATTTTGCAAATCAAAATCAATTAGCTTGTTCCTACTCAAAAAGTACCAATCAGTGAATTAAAAAAAGTCAAAAAGTGGCTTTTAAAATTACACTAGATAATTTCATAAACTTCACATAAATTACAAAATCAACAATGATAAAACAATAATCCAAGTTCTTGGTACAGGTTCATTACACGTCATACACACGTAAATTATATTAGTATTAAGTACCATAAAGGATGTTTTTTTTCAAACGTACAAAAAATTCCAAAAAACCAAAGAAAGAAAGATTACGAATACCTAGAATTCTGAGTTTTCCGTGCAAATGCCATTTAAAACAGCGATTTTAGTAATTACAACCTTTTAGTCGGAGAATTCATAATTACAATTAACGCTTGTACATACTGCTGCTCGAGTTGATGATGCCGATGCAATAAGCTTTACAGCTTTTACAGAAGGTGTCGCCTGTTAAAACAAAACGCCACCATTTGGAGTAATCATTTCTAATGGTAAAACGTATAATAGGTTGGGTATATATATAACGCGAACGAGAGAGGGATGAATGGTCGCCAAAGTTTCAAATTCGACTTGGACGAATCGGAAAACGGCACAAACTTTTACACTTAAAGCTTTTCTAGTAATCACTTAGCGTAAAGGAGGTTGAATTAGTCGAATGAAAGTTTTTTCCGCGCTCCCCTCTTTTCAACTTTCGATACAATATATCGTCCCCTATAACTGTAAGTGTACCTCTCTTTTTCCTTTTTCCTTGCAGCGCGATAATTTCACCTCATTTCGCCTTTTTTTCTTCCTCAGCGACGCTATTACTCTTTCAGCGATGCAAGTTTTACAATTTTTCTTCATTTGTTCTCCTCTCAAGAATTTTTGCAGGTAATGAATTTTTTTAGGCTACTTTTCAAAAGTTTCCTACACAATGTCAAAAGTTATTCACATGTACGTATTTTCGTTATACCAATACTGACGAAAAAATCGAATCAATTAGTAAATGCATTAATCATTTATCCATTGTTCGTTTTAATTTAAAATCTCGGCTTTACTAAGAATCCTCGTAACTGAACAATGATCAATCAAACAACCAATACAGAAATTTTAAGCAAATTTTCAAATATTTCAAGAAATATTCCAATGCGAAGCTATGCTTCGTTCAAAATTTACAATAATTACGCGTAGACCCAATAATCTCAAAACATGAAAAAAGTCTTCTTTTAGTTCTTTTCAAGTGCTTATACAAACTAAAATTCCCATAAGAACCCAATCAACGGTGAACTTTAAAATGAAAAATATAAACTGAATACAATAAGCGATAGATCCAAATTAACATAATTCCACTGTACCCGTTTCCGAGACAAAAAAAACCTTTCCGCAACTATTCCACTTTATATCTCATTTCGTACTTTTTAGTTAATGACAAAGTCGAGTAAAAATTTCGATTTTTTTCTCTTTTAATATGATTTACGACAAATGTTTTCCTCTCCGTAAAAATCCTCTTCTTCATCTGTCTCATTTCACTTTTTGGCCATTTGCTTTTACTCCTCTTACTCTTAATTAAAAAATATAGCTCCTTTTTTCCATTCTTCCGTTAGTAATTAGTTAAATCTCGAAACATTTTTGAGTGTTTCTGCGGCATTCTGCCATTAACCGCTGTCGCCACACTGACACAGCGCGCGGGTATTTTCGAAAAAAAAATTACATTCGAAAATTAAAGCACCTTTCTTCAATTTGCGGGAGAGAAAAAAACACCATGAAAGAACTAAAATCAAGAACAAGGGAGAAACGGACAGCGTAAGAGAAAAAACTTTTAATTATCATTGAAATAATCAGACGTATCTTTTCGCGTCCGTTTACTAATTAACAAAGCGCATCGCTTTAACCGAAATTAATTAAAAAGACTGAAACGACCACTTTGTTGAACGCTTAATTAGGTTGGATGCTTTAGTTTTTTTCTTTTTTGGAAAATTTCTATTTGCATGATTATTTTGTACAATGCATACATCGAGCGAATTTCAAAAAAATTTACTCAAAAACATGGTCAGAAGTGTAATTACGGTAGCATTGCGACCTCGTGAAATATTTCGTATTAAATTAACGTCGAAATAGTTTTAAACCAAATTGAATACGTAATCGATTAAAAATATGGTTATAAAAATGCATACATTTTTATGCATATCTACATACATAGGTACTCTGTAGGTAGAGGTACATCACTTTTACATTAATTTGCAAAAAATTACTTTTTTTTCAAATCACTATTTTTTCTATGGAAAATTTTTGAATTTTTTTAATAGCATATCTCTCTTTTCAATTTAAAAAAAAAATGACAAAAATGTACCAAGCATCGAAGAAACACGATATAATCAATTAAGAAAGTCGATGTACATAAATGTACTTTACAGAACAGGAATAAAATTTTTACATCATGACTACACATGACTCAAAAACAGGTTTCTGGTTAGTCCATCTGAACCCGATAAGAATACAGTTAAGAATATGAAAAATTCAATAAATTTGTAAGACGAAAAGTAAAGAGAAAATCACGGTAACGTATTTCCCATGAGTATACTTTATACGCGTACTATAACATTTTGACCGAAGAGGGGGTAAGTAGTAACAGAAGCAAGATAGTAGGACCACAGTTTGAACAGAAATTTCACACTTAACGGCGCCAATTCGAAAAAGCCAGAGAAGTGATTTTTACATACAGGCATCGAGTATGCATCACACACGGCACGCTACAAATTACCCATATCGTAAGTATAGGTCCTACGTACAATCAAAGCAACCTATTCGAATCAAAATACAAATCAGAATCACGTTAATCGACATTCTAATTTATGACTTTAATTATAACTATGCGCCGTGAAACGGCAAATAATACATGATTTATAACCCTAAAAATTCTAATTAAAAGAGTCCCCCCTCTTTTCGCAGCGAATACGCATGTTTAACATGAAATGGTATTTCGTTCGGATATTCATCGTTCAATAATTGAATACATCGTCGATGCGAAATCAAAAAAGCCTGTTGTTCTTATGGCACTTATGGAACAAAAATCCATTAAAAATTGTCCAAATAATTCAGTAATTAAATAATCGTGCAAAGTAAATTATTTACATCGGTTTTCGTATAGAAAGGAGCGCGAACCGTTGTAATAGAGTTATTTTCGAGCGACATGTTCAAAACGTGTTTACATTTACAGGAATGACAAAGAATGTGTGACGTTCGACATATACGCAACCATTCGCCCCGAAAATATAATTTGCGGCCTCCCTTAGGGGGCCATCATTTCCCCGCTGTTTACTCTTAAAATAAACATTTAATCAACGGCAGTTATCGACTGAATATTTACTCGCGAAACCGTTCATCATTTTTCACCTACTCGAACAATTCCGAATGAGGTTCACCGTCGTGTAATTTTATTTTCTGATGAAATGTTTGTTAAAAGGTTTTCGTTGTTTTTCTAGTATTAGTGCGAATCGTACAGAAATTTAAATAGCGAGAAAAGCTATCTAAGTGCATTCAGTTTCAGACAGAATGCCGAAAAAATAAGGTAAAAAATTGATGAAATATTGAGTAATTCTTCATTGAATCTTTCTCACGTATTTGAAAAAGAAAGTTCAAAATTTTTTAATTGCGCAAAAAAACCAAATAAATACTGCGAAAAATCGCGAAGTTTTTTTTCCCAAATAAACAAACATCGTGAATTGTTTGAAAAAAAGTCGTTTTGCAACATGCAGGTTATGAAGTCATCATGCACGTTACGAAATACGAAAGAAAAAAAAGATTGGATTCATCGGCGCCAAAATTCTTGGATGAAGAATTCTCAACGCTGGTTTATCCATAGATTATCATTACATTGTAGATTTTCAACCTTGGAAAGAGAAATAAGCGAATAAAAAAAAGAAGTATCATTAACAATTCGCTCCTTTCCGTTTTCCGGTACGTTATCAAATTGAAAACGTAACCTTGTTCAAAAATATATATCGGCGATCTTGGTTAAACCAATTTTTTCGTGATATCAAAATACCTATTAGATAATAGTACCATTTTTCTAATAAGTACGAATACAGCAATTGTAACTTTCGGTTAATAATCGATATTCCTATTCAGAGACGGATTTAAGATTTTTCCACCGGTGAGCTACAGATATAAATTGAATGGCACCTTTCAAATGAACACCCCTTCTCCTCTAAAAAAAATTAATTTGATAAAAAAATTTATTGAGAAATTGCCATTGAGCGCCAACACTTTTTTTGCACAATTCCAATACAATTAATATAATTTCTCTATGAAATTATGGCATGACCTTTTTTCAATCTTTTGACATATATTTCAATTTTTTAAGAAACAATTTTCAGTTTTTAAATTATTTGTTCTTAAAAATTGTATTTAATTGTTAAAAAATTTTTTTTTGTTCTTCAAAATTTGTTTTAATTGTACTTTTTTATATTTTTTGAAGCCCAATTTTTTGTTTTTCCAACTTTGTAAAGTTTGTTTTAATTGTATTTTTTAAGTTTTTGATTTTTTCAATTTTTTGGGCACTTTAGTTTTTCAAATTTAGTTTTAATTGCACTTTTTTTAATTTTCTCATTCAAAAAAATTTGTTGACGTACAATTTACAATTAAACAATTTTTTTTTTGCTATCCCCAAATTTTGCTGCTTCATGCTACAGCCCTCTGTGCCTGTTCAAGTTATAGGTATTCAGATACTAAAATATTTTGCATGGAAAAATTAAACCCATAAAATTGACGATTCTCACCAGATAAATCACATAAAAGGGAAAGTATCCTATAGGAAAAAAGTTGAAAATTGAAAATGAAATTCTCCAGAGAAATGTATACGTAACTAAGATGAGAAAAAAAGTCGAAAAATTTTTGAAAAAATTTAGTTATGAAAACCAGAATAATTTTTTTTAGCTAAAACATAATGTTCTTCAAGAGTGCGACTTTCGCAGAAGGAATGAAACAAATATGAGATATTTGAGTGAGTTAACTCAAAGAGAAAATGTTCCATAATTTGGTTTTCCATCCAGGAATGGAAAATTTATAACTACATGCAGAATTTTCCTCTTAAATTACAAATATGGATGCAAGAATACGAAAAAATACTTGAATGAAAAATGTACTTCAACTCACATGTAGCAGTTTTAGTCTCTACTTCTACGGGGCCTGCCGACTTTTCCTTTTCTAATTGTAGTACCAGTTGTTTGTGGCTGTCCAGGAGGCATCGTTGATGCTTTCAATAACTTATGCCAATCTTGCTCGCAGACTAGATTACCTCCTAAAAGATGGTATCGATCACCGGCTACTAATTTAGTTCCACACTTAGAACAGGCGAAACACTGCAAATGGAATACTTGATGAAAGCTGGCATTGGCCGGTGATGCAGATACTGAAGATACTCCCGCCCTCATGACCATTTCGTGGGCTGGGATAGTTAACCCACATGCAGCACATGCTCCAGGAGTACCGAACATTCTGAAAAAAAAATACAAAATATAAATACGAGTACTATAAAAAATACTACTTTTTTCAATTAACAAGACATGTTCACGAGTTTTTTTGGTTTCTACGAAAAAAATTGAGGAAATGGGAGAAGGTACGATGGGTTAACCTTACTAGACCACGATAGGGACAAAATTGAAGCAAAAGTTCTTGTACATATTTTTAAAAAAATCCTTACTACCCCAATTTTTTCACTTAATCTGACCACACATAATCCAGCCAACTATGAAAAAGTATGTAGATCATCTATGCTCAATGATTTCTTCCACTCAAAACCCCGCAGAATAAACCCAGCAAAAAAAAGTACACGCAATTTCACAAAATTCGCACCATCGAACAAATAAGTTTAAAAATGTAATAAAAGAATTATGCCGCATCCGGATTGGAAACACTGTAATAATTCTTTTCGTTTCGTAGCCGGTTAATGTACGACCGTCATAAAGCGACATATGTTAGAAGGGCGGATTATGTATGTCGTACAAAATTTAATTAGATAACTTGACGCTATGTCGGAGCGTACGTGTGTTACGATGCTGTGTATTAGTACGTTCTGGTAATGATAGAGTGACTCTTCCTCATCTCGGCATGGCAGCTTACACGTGTCCCATGTGTTCTATCATTAGCGCGCATTTTATATTCGCTACCGTCTAATTAATTCTGAAAACGTTGGTGATTCGACGGGTGGCGGTGGCCGCGTTGCATACGTGAAGGGCGAGAAGAGCCCTTCATTCAACGTTAAATTCTTTTGAAGGTCCTGCCATCCCTCTTCGTTCTTTAGTTTCTTCATTACCACGTAAGTTGGTACGGAGAAACGAGCGAAACGGAGAAGAGAGAAAGCCTGATTGGTGCAACTTGAACTATTGTGTAGTGTTTGTCTCTAATTAGCGAAGCTACTCAGTCTTCATTCTAATTACTGAAGCTTTTCGTATTTAGTTATTTGATTCCAAAAAGCAATCGGAAACTTGTGTTTACACACAGAAAAAATTTACATTCTTTAGGCCCTCTAATTAAGGCGTACTTTCTTAATGATGTACATTCGAGTTTATAGTCGAGACGTTTCGTAACTAATGCGCGTTTATATATTTCTCCGCCATTCTGAAACATCCGTCTTTATTGATCAAAATTAATCCAATCATATTAAAAATTGATTTTTCGATAAATTCCAATTTAAAAGAAATTAACTACAAGCTCCTACGCAAAAAGGAAAAATATTCATTATACTTATCATTTCACCCTCAAAAAAGAAAGTATTTCCTTTCTCATCGAAAACATTCAAATTTTCCCATTGTCGAAATTTTTACTCCCATATTGACGCATTTAATGAAACCAGCTAATATCTATGAAAGGAAACTCTTTCCTTTGGAAAGAAAATTGGTCATCTTCCATTACTTTAATCATTATGTCATCATAATAAATGTAAGGCTGGATGAAAAAAACACTCGAAATTCATTTCTTATCCACGTTAACTGTAACATTAAGGCTAATTGGGTTTATTTGGCGACGAACATTACATACATAAATATATCTTTTTAAGTAGCTTCCTATATAGTTATTTAATGTGCCCAGACAGACAAGTCTCATGGCAGTAGGCCAATGAGGATATTTTGAAGTAATTTTAGACTTCATTCAACTTATTTCTAACGCCACATTTTTCTTTTCCATTCTCGGATTTTCAAAAGATTCGCAAAGCATTTGCATACCTTTCATTGTTTGAATCAACAGGCATTCGACATCATACACAATGGCAATAGATCAAGAGCGTTCATGTCAATAGTTTTTCTGATATTTTTTACAACCAAAATTGTAAAAAGTAAGCGTTGAAAAAATAACACGCGTTTTAAAAAGTTCACAAAACAAGACAAAAAGCGAAATGAGCGCAATTGTGCATATAATTACAAAACACTAATGCCCTAATTACATGACACGATCGATAGCCGAGAATTTATTTCAAACGTTTTCAATCGAAAATTTCTTTGTTTTTTAACTTCACACGGTTCGTTTGCGTTTCAAAATTGTTTAAAATTTGAAACGATACATTAAACTACTCTTGTTCACTTCATGAGAGAAAAAGAATTACCTAACTAAATCTACCATTAAATAAAGTTTGCCAGCCGTTTACAAATTTCCAGCGTAAAAACACAATTTTTTAATTTCGTAAATACGTAACCAAAGAAGAAAGAAACTTAATAAGGAAAACCAGAAGGGAGAAATGTTTAACTAATAAATTGCAGGCAACCATACCCCGCAACCGTTTCGGTAATTAGAGAGGCGCTCTTGTTAAGCGACCTAGCTCATTAATCACGGCCTCATTCGTTCACAAAACACCTCCCTACACCGCCCCGCCAACTATCGAGCTTACGCATTTTCCCCCGTTCGCTATAGTTTTATTGGAATGCCACTCAATCTTGAACTACTCGAGACACCACCTCGCTTTTCTCTCCTCAAATCCTTTTGAACCGCGGACCTTTGTTTTCCCATATCATTGTTTATTACTTTTGCCAGCGTTTCGGTTTTCCCGACGCTTAATTACCTATACACAAACTGTGTGGGGGTAAATACTTAAAATCCCGGTTATTCCGTACTTAACCCCTTTGTTAAATGGAAACAATGGTTTTCGTAGTAAAATTCGTTTCTATTTTGCAAGGGAAATATTTAAAGCACTTTCTCCGAAATAAGTTGAATTGCAGTTCGCTTTATTTTGAGGTTGAAAATTTTCCATGTTTTAACTTGAAATTTTACCAGTTCCGTTTACAAAACAAAGTTTTAACTGAAATGTGCTTCAAAAAATGTGAAAAAAAGACATACCAACGTATTTGCATTCATCAATTTGTCACGAGAGCTCTTCATTATAATTTGTCACACCTAGATTTTCATGAAAGGGGGAACAATTATGAAAATACATACTTTACAAGATCGTATCAAGATTTTTGCACATTTTATATACATTGAGAAAAACAAGATATTTAACTTCAAGCTACATTAACTGGGGAAAAATGAAATCAATTCCGAAGTTCCCTGATCAATAAGTGTTGTTGTTGTTGATAAATGAAATTATGATAATTTGGTAGCTGAGTGGGGAAGTGAATGATAATAATCGGAACTGGCCTAATAAGTAATTAGCGTGCTCTGATGGGATGAAAAATTAAGATAATGTTTTACTGAAAAACTATTACTACGAGTATTTTGTTTAAAGTATCTACGGTTCATTCAAAATAAATAATGAAAAATAATATGAAAAGCAACATAAAAGACAATTTGAATTATGTGAAAATTTTGACAACAGGGCACCATTATTACCTACATACTTCACAAATTATAATCACTTTTGTTACAAAATGATTATATTAAAAATTCATCACGAAGGTTAATGTAAAATGATAAAATAATTCAATTTCAATTTACGAGTAATTCTTCAAAAATTATAGTAAACTCATCAAAATACAAAAAAACAGTTAAAATGCTTTGAAAATAAATTGAATATGTTAAAAATTACATCTGTTAACGTGCACATATAATACCTACCCAAACAAGAATTTTTTCAATTTATTCACACACATGAAGCGTTATGTAAAATTAATCTAACAGCACCCCAATTCTTAACGAAAAGCCGACGAATAAAGCGTCGAAATGTCGTTAAAAATCAAATTTCTTACAAGATTTGACGTACGGTACCTTTGACGTATGTGCCATTAAAAGAAAGCTTTTACAAGAGGTCAGTCAGTCCTTTTTCCTTTTTAATAACGAAACAACAAACAAAAATACAAAAAAAAGAATTTTCTTTTTCGATGGTAACCGTTTTTCGAGAAAAAAAAATAAAATAAAATAAAACAAATTTCGCGTACGAACTGCGACGGACGCTGATAATTTTGATTCCTTTTGAACCTACCCTTAACCATGGCGAAATTGGTTTCTTCGGTGACTCGTATTTAAATAATATGCCAATTCGTAGAAAGGAGTCAAAGGATGCCTTTTCAATATACGCTTTGTATGAAAAAAGAAATTTTATAAGAGGTTTAAAGGTTAAAACCGTCTTTTATATTCCAGTTTAATAAAAATTAGATACATAATCTCGTAAAAGAGAGAGCAAGTTCTTTCAACTTGTACAACAACACATGAAAAGCAAAGTTATGGTTTTTTTTTAGTTTTTACAAGTTATTAAAGTTTTCAAATATTTTCTTTTATTACACAGCAAAGAAGAAAAAATTATATACTATCCCCTCCTACTTCCATCGGCGCCAAAAATTGTTATCAGTCAGCATAACTTCAACATAATACAAACGAAGATGAAATAAATTTCGAGTGGTTTAATTTCAGCAAAAGGCGAGACGCTTTTTTAATCAAAATTCTAAAAAAAATGAATTTTAAATACATAAAAAAGCCAACTAAGCACCTACGAGACTATTTTTATCATTTTGGCAAATGTATAAATTATTGAACGTGTATACTTTTTACCTACTTAATTCATTGACGGGTAATTATCTTGATTACCTATTTATGTAGGGTCGTAATTATAATATGATACATAAAACAAGTAAGTAGGTAAAAACGTATTAGAAAAACAATTTGATTCATGAAATTTCAATTCAGATACCTTCCGCGAAATTATCACTAGAAATTCCATCGTTTTGATTTATACGAAAAATGAAGCCGCAATTATCGTCATTAAAAAAAAGTCATAGAAAACCATCGAGACTACCGTCATCAGCAGACGAAAAAAATTCAAAAACCTTCTCTCAAAATTTTCTATTTTTGTGTTTTTCTTAACGTGGAAGACAGAATCGTCTGGTTTATTTCCGACGCTTCATTAGACATTATACGTTTCCAAATTCCTGCGCTTCATCAGTCATTAGGATTGTTAAAATGGCTCAACGAAGAAGGGAACGAGAAAAGGTACAGAAACGTAGACATGTTAACTTTTCGTTGATTGCGACAGCAGTGGTGGCGATGCGCGTGCATGCGAAGCCAGCGGGAGGAAAATTGAAAGGAAAACTTGATTTAAAATCAAGTGAACCTAAAAAGAGATAAAACGAGCGGTAGGGCGAATAGTACCAGAGAGGTGTGTTCGTTAACCCGTCGTACACTATATAGAGGTTTTGCACTATTCATTCCCTTCCATTCATCTCTCGTTCTCGTTTCTATCAAGTTTTCTTATGGACAATCAGGGCTGAATAATACCTCCAATCAAAAACTCCAGTACAGTACAAACTTACAATTTACAAGAAGAAAAAAATTAAGATGCGCACGTTTCCTTGTCTGTTGAAATTCTTTTCGAGCATTACTAACACATAGAATTATTGACTTATTGCGAACGGACTACCGATGTAAATTTCGTTTGCCCAAATTAGCCGATTAAACGATGATCAAATTTTCCATACCGGCGGGGTTTTTCCCCTGGCTTTTGTTTCATTTGCGAGGGTACTTTTATTCGTGGCTAACACGTTCTTACCTTCGAGCATTTATTTTACGTTTAGTATTCAAAAAAGAAATTTTCAAAAATTTAAATAATTTCACACGTAACGTTAGATGAATGGAATTTCAACTTTCAGATCAACTTTCCAGAGAAAAAATAGGGTCGACAACTTTTCCTGCCTACGTACAAGACAGTAACTTGCTTTCCTTCCTACTTTTTTCCTTTTTTTCTCTCTCTCTCTTTCTTTCTATCCAGATATTAACATAATCGTGTTATTAAACTCGACAAGTCGCAGACAACGCAGCAGTGGGAGATATAACTTTATTGATTCTATCGAAGTACGAGAGATCACAAGGATGAATTTTATAACAGTTCTGAGAAACCAACAAAGTATAGTAAAAACTAGCGACTTAATTTGTCTGAAGTTTCCCTTTACGATGCTATTTTTTTGAAAAAATGCGCCAATAACACGAGTGAAAAAAAAGCGAACAGATATTGTTGATCGTTTGGCCAATCTATCGTAATCCTCAACTCAACACAATTTATTTTTATAAACGGACGTCCGGCGACTACGGCCTTTGGCGTCCAGTTCACCATTATATAAGAACAATTAACAATTAAATATAGGAAAAATCATAAAAATAAATGGTAAATAGAAAATCAGCGGAGGTGCAAAAATGTCGAAAATTTGGTTTTTGGGGCATAACTTTTCCTCTATAAAATCAAAAAGGTTCAAATTTTGGATTTGAGATTTGAATACGATTTAAAGAAAACTACCATTTAAAAATTTTTATACTTCAGCACCTCCCCCCGAAAATTTGGGGCTTTTAAAATCAAAATTTGCTTTTCGCAATAGTAATAGTGTCAAGAGTTGATCTTCGTTACCCTCGAGAAGTAACGCTTTTTCGTGACGATTTTGATTGAGTAAAGGCACGAAAACGTCAAAAGTTAAATTAAATGATAGATCACAGTTGCTTCAAGATCCTTAATTGAGAGATGAATATTAAACACTCACTTGACATAATCGTTTTTACACAGGATCATATTATCTTTGGTGAAACAGGAACCCATATCAGCTAAAAATACACCGCAACAATGACATTTCAAACAATTACTGTGCCAATGTCTATCCAATGCTTTGAAAATCCATCGATCTTTAATTATTGCTCCGCAAGCCGCGCACACCGCGTTCATATGAAGCTGATTGCTGTTCGACGTATTGTTATTGCCATTATTATTGTTACTATTGCTATTATGATTAATTAAGTGGTGATGGTGGTGGTGATGGTGATGGTAATTTTGTAAGGAATTTGGCCCGTTCCCGTGATGTGAAATGGGGCCGCCGGTAAACGCTGGATGTTGATGCATATGTTCGTGATGCGAATTCATCACGTGGCCATTCGGCGGCCCTCCTTGAGGACCTCCGTGTCCGTGGTAATTATTAGGAACTCCGTCCGAATTCGGAGAATGCGGCGAATTTAAATCCGGATACGGAGGGTGGTGGTAATGAGGATTCATGGCAGCACTTGCGGTGATAGCGGCCAGTTTGAATTATTTTCTGAAACAATAAAAATCGCAGTATTTAATAATTAGTTTATTTAGCGAGTACATGTTCAAATAACAATAAGACGATGACGGGAAACCCACAATATTTTTTTTCGAAGGAAAATAATGTCATAACGTTCGAATGAACTCGTATCTTAGAAGGTCGTAAAGTTTGTACAATTTGAAATTTTTTGTCGACTTGTATGACCTTGAATGAAAGAAAAAGTATCCTCCTAATACTTCAAATACAATCAATAGACTTGCAGGGTTGCTATTCAGCAATTTATACACGAGAGGCATTATAGATACACGACACTTCACCAATTCGGTGTTGAAAGACTATACAATTCATCTACGTGGGCTCCACGGTAGGGGCACAAAACTTACATATTTTTTAACGTGATGCAGGTGAGACTGAAAATAACTCAGGATATTAGCCCGTGAAACAAGAGGACTTTACACTCCGTTCTACGTAGACGCGTAATAATTACCGAACGATTTTGCCAGCAATAATGGCCACACCGTGATAAAGTAAACGACCCATGACTCCGTAATTCGATACGCATCTGCATCAGGTGTCCTCAGTTTAGGTAATCAAAATGAAAAAAAAACTACGCCGTGTTTTGTCATTTCACAGCATAAAATAACGTTTGTGCGTTTGTTTTTGAACTTTTTCAAACGTGTTTCAAATACAACACAAGCGATGGTATCGATTATAAAATAAAATAAATATCGGGTCATTTACACAAAGTGCATATTTATAACAATGTCGGAATGGCATTGCAAAAGAAACGTGAAATTGTATGAATTTTCAGATGACATACTTGTGTAGTCATTTTTTACGCGAAATTTAACAAAAAGTAATATCAATATTCGATGACGTATCGAGATTCAAATTCAAATAGGATATTCCTAATTTGATGGAAACTTTATTTCGCCAAGTATGACTCATACTTGATATTATATGCATATAAAATAGACCGCAAACAATATTGAATAAAATCAACATCACATTAAAAAAATACTTAAATATTAGAACATTGAAGTATGAATAATGCAATCAACATAATCAAGCGCTAATCACTCGTTTGAATTTAAAAAGTAACTACTTCATGTTCTTCTTGTTTTCAACTGTATCCTTCAATGAATAATCTCAATTACATAGATCACGTAATCAAAGATATAATTTCCGACGATGATGAGTAAGAAAAAGCGAGATCTTGAAACTACGAAGGAAAAAACCTGAAGAAAGCATGGCTAAACCTTCAATACCTCTTTTCAAGATTTCCCAAGGTTATTTCGATATTTGGAAATCATATCAGTTCAAGTTCACTTACCAATTATCTTGAACTGAAGACGTTTCATTAAAACAAAAATGAGCAGGGTATGTAGATTTATTTTAATCGTAATAGCGGTTTATTTCTTGGTAAATAGTGTAACGGCTATGCTACTTCGAGCAAAGTTATTTGTGTATAAATTCACCGAATATTTTCTATTTACTTACATGTATAGCGCATGCAGAATTAAATTACAAGTCTCACAATCAATAACTTTCCGATTGAATAGAAAAAAACTACTTCGATTTAAGAAATAAATATTAAACACTTTTTTTTTATCGAAAAGAATGAATCAATCGTTCGCTATACAAGGAAAACGATTACATGAAAAAAATTGCGGTTCATCAATACCAACGAGTTTTTTTAAACTATAAATACGAGTAAGAAATAAATGTAATTTTAAAAATCAAGTTATGATTTTACTTTCATTAAAGTCGAAATACAGCGGAGGATTATTAGTCATTTTAAATACGTACATAATTTTGGAAAAAATTCCTTTCAATTTTTTCGTTAAAATTATTAAAATATTTTACACAAAAGAATATTCAGTACAAGTATTTGTATCTCACTATCTACATGATCAACTCGGTCAGTCATTTTTCCAAATAGTTCGTAAGTATTTTGTAGCTAAAAATCAGAAGACACATTTTTTTCAAAAAATTAAACTTCATTAATTTTGTAAAATCTCACAAAAACTTTCAACGGAGTTGGTATGAAAGTACCCTAACACTCAGTCGTCAAGTTAAATCACATAGACAAGACTGTCATGCTACGACTTCATATCACAATATCGTACCCAATGCCGGATCATGAGTTTCGTAAGCCGAAAACAATCAAGGCTTTCGTAGCCCCCTGACCCCTCCAAAAAAATTTTTCCTCAAAATTTTTTTCCACGATCAAAATTGTTGAAAAATCATCTTCATGAACGTCATATCCTTACAATGTATACAAAAATAAAAATGAGCATAGTTTAAAATTTTGTGTTTATTTCTTGCTACCTTTTCCTTCCTTTTTTTTCGTCACCATGCTTATTAATAAAATTGCTTTGTCTATTGTCTTCGTGTTTTCAAATTTTGATTTTCATCGCTTCCATCACCATAGATATAATTCCAAAAAATTAAAAAAAAAACGTGGTTTCGTAGGCCCTTAACTTCGTAGGTCAAAGGCAACTGCCTAATATACGATATGAGATTTTGTCATTAACGTTCAGTTCATTCGAAGTAAATACGAATTACGCATGCATAATAAAATTCATCGATGCTCACCTTGAACAAATCGCTTCGGACAAATGATTAATTCTCGGTAAAATTAAATTTCACTAACGCAGACGTGACAGCGCATCGAGCCTGAAATCAGAACAAGAAAAATTATAATTATACGATTCGAGGAGAAGTTGTTTAAAAAATCAAAAATAAAAGAACACGAAAAAAATAAAGCCGGAAAAGTCTCGCAGCGGTAATTTTACATAATGTAAATGACAACGATTTAATTCTTGTTGCGGAAACTTTTCTATAAATGTTGAATTTTAGTGCAGTTATTTTGAAATTTAAATCGGTTTCAAATCGGATTCGATGAAAATAAAAGTTTTCACGAGCAAATAAATTAACCGATAACAAAACGAAGCGATCGCATTGCTTTTTCCTTTTCCTTTTTGTTTGATAGCATCACGAAAAAAAGGCGGCCAATAAGCTCTTAAATAAATAAATACACATTTAATTAAGACTAACGCTAAGTGGTAGGATTAAATAGTTTTATGTAAATTTCTTTTATTATTTTAACAAAAGTCTAAGGTACTTTCGAGGGTTTCGAAGTTTAACGTAATATTGACATTACAGTCTTATTAAACGTCATCGACAACGGTTTATGCTTCCATACGTATTTCGTCTAGTAATATGGTTAATTCAACCAATGAATATATGTACTTATAAATGTTTACCCCATTTAATAAGCCTTTAATTTTTAACCGTATTTGGTCACATTTTACATTAATTTAGAGGACGATATAATGAAAAACAATACGATCTATTTTTATTTGAACAAATTTATACAAGTACACCTCCGAATTGAGTTGATAACCTAAACAACTCATACATTCGTAATAGTAAAGGTTCACTTTAACACCGGAAACATTAGTTGACAAATTCACCTCCGTATCCCCTGTATCCCCCGTATACCATAAATTTGAAAATCTGAAAACTAGTTTCGAAGAGTTCATTCATATAGCAGATTTCTAATTTATATTGAGAATTCCCTCAAGAACGAACAACGCAACACTGAACGAAATCTAATATTTCTCGTCAACAAGACCATAAAACAATTGATAAAATAAAATTTCACATTACAAATAACTTTGGCATCAATTAACTAAATCATCGCGATCGAAACACTTCAAGATTTGCATACTCCAATCGATGACTTCGTATATTTCCAAAACGATATTCAATAAAAGCAGTACGTTTATATGGAAATTAACGTCCAAGAAATGGTTGACAATGTAGAATGATGAAAAATATACCAATTTTCAAATTCCTCGAAAATTCTTCAACAAATGCATGACACTAATGTAGCAATATATCTGACATATTCCGGACTAGCAAATAAGTTCGAGATATTTTTTTGAAATGTTGATTATTAAATTCCGTAGCCGGTTGAAATATGCGAAAAGGTTCACTTTGAAATAATATTTTATTTTTCAGCTGGAAAAAAATTACACCAGAAGGCCATTTTCGCTGTCCGTAACACAGTGCACAGAATATCCTTCCGTCTGAAATATTCAATAAGGATTCTTGCACACGTTATTTTCTAGACGAAATACGTTGAAAAATTTAAAAGGTAAAATGGTTCCTCGTCGTAGAAATGTTTTCGCATGTCGTCCGAAGTGGCCAAGGGTACATTATTGAAAAGCAACACTAAGGCGACTGACTGCTTACGCTGGACAAACTAGAATGTCTTGAATATACATAGGAGAGCCATTTTCAAACGGAATACTACTGGTAATGTAGGAAAAAAGGAAAAGAAAAACTTGACATTATTATTTTTTCATCAAGTCATACAACCCGAAGAGTAGAAACTATGTAGGTACATTCAGGGACTCTTAAACTAGCACGTTCAATATCCATACGAACTACATATTTTCGATTGACCTTTTAATCGATACGTACGTATTTTATTTTATTCAAATTGTTTCTTCGTTTACATGTTTTTTCAAAATTATCGATATTTTTTTGGAATTTATTTCTTTTTTCATTTTTCAGCGGATAACCAAAGACCAAAAAGGGCATCATCACGACGAGCGTAGGAACTTTCACGATAGGAAAGTCATTTCCACGACTAAATCGTAAACTCCCGACAGTAAAAGACTTATCCAGACAAAAAAATTTTCAAACGACTAGAAATGTATTGAACGACAAAAATTTTTTTCAGAAAAAGCGAAATAATGAGGGATTCCTTTTTAATCAACGGACAACTACCCCTTCTGCAAACTATAACAACATTGCACTTCTCCCCCTCCTCAGCTTCTTTCTTATCCCTCCGTTATTTGATATATTGAAGGTGAATTACTTCAACTTTGAAAACGTGTATCTCGATCAATTTTTGAGTTTGAAACTTGCAATTTAAACTTGAACATTGAATTTCTCGAAAATTTTTCAATATGAATTAGCAATCATCCAACAACTTTGAAAAAAACTTTCAAACCAGGGACTTTCAACAGAAAAATTGACATTACAAATATTATCTTCGCTTTAATTTTTTTTTTGATATTGTCTTGATAATAATGGAAGCCCTGAAAAGTCCCGAAAGCCCCTGCATTATTTTTTACAAAGCCCTAAACACCGATCCTGACACCTGATCACCTCGGGACCAGCTTTGAAACCGACACCAGATTCTTCAAATCAAGGCCCAAGCTCTACAGCCCGAGTCTCGAAAATAAAATCGTTCAGGGCTGAACCTCTGTTTTGTTTTCGATTTATAATAATTTTTTTTACATAATTATTTCGGGTTCCTTTCCTCCCCACTCCTTGAAAAGTACAGAGAAGCTCCGGCACCGGCGCCGCTTTCTGAAATGCCCGGTAAAATTTCAAGTCCCAGTCTGCCCCTGATACAAACGACTGAAAATCTATAATGAAACTAGCCAAACCGGCAGACTTCGTCCTGCCTATAGAAAATTTGGTAAACTTATTTTGCAAAAATAATATCACTGAAATAATCATACTTTTCACGTTTGTCGCTAGTAGTACCTACTTTTACCGCTAGGAACGCAATGAAATACATACGAATTTTATCACTAATCAGCTGCTCAACATATAGAGCAATACACAACGTACACGTGAACACACTTGCACCTCAACTTTGAAGTTTAATTACTCAAAGACTAATTAACTTATGCAATAGGTTGTTGGCCATAAAC